>KZ651175.1:1883575-1904089 GCA_001010745.2 Gerris buenoi | reverse complement strand
TCAATGAATCATTGTAATGCTCTACGCTCTATACATCTCGAGACAGATAGGGCTGTTTCGTAATTCTGATGGGGAGGTAGCATAGCTTGGGGTGGTATAAAACTTCATACCAAATAATCATCCTCTTTTACTCCCCCCCTCCCTCCCTTTGATAAAACCCCTTAAGAGTCAGATAAGAAAAAACCCTCTTATTGAACATTTTTATATCAGAATTAACCTTCACCCCTAACCTCATGCTAGTATCATTGGGTTTATGCTAGGTATCAGTGACTATTTCGTAATCATATTTATAGGTCATATTATTATCAATTATATATGAGCTCTAAGCTCAATAAAGATCAATCGCACTTATTCCAAAATAAATCAATTAATGTGAATAAAATAATACTTTAGTTTCAATGTTCTCTACTAGAAAGCGCTAGTATTGCGAGGTATAATTTTTAAAATATTTTGGCTAGACGGAGATTTGTTTTTCATTTTTCCATTATTTGTATAAAAAACTCTACCTATATAAAGTTGCTTTGAGGGAATAGAATTGTGGTGAGGCAGTCAATAGATCTAAATAGCAGTGAAAAATAACAAAGCTTTAGGCACATATACCATATTATGCAGGGCCGGACCGTGAATCATGCGAACTACGCGGCTGCAGGTGGCGCCAAATAACTGATGAGGGCGTCAAAACTGACAAGGGCACCAAAAAGGGGGAACGAAAATGAATTAGATATTACAGTACTAAACATCAATGAATTTTTTAGAAGAAACAAACAAACAAAAAGAAAAAAAATTGAACAAGTGTACATGTGTAATATTATACAGGGTGACTGGCGATAAAGTTTGGAAAAGATATAGGGCGATAGTACACCTCATACGGAACAAAAATCACCATTATATACTATAGGTCAAGTACCATAGGTAAGTAAATGAGGAAAAGTTTTCCAGAAAGTGTACTTAATGCAGCTACACTGTTTAGTAAGTTTTGCCACCACCAAAAAAAATAAAATAATTAAAAAATTCTCAATAATTTCGATAAAAATGAGTACTCAGCAAATGCTAATCTGAATAAAAGGAATTACTTTTCTTTTAGGAAATTTTCTAAGCTTTCCAACGATAATAATATCATTATTCTAGCATTCATATTTTAGGAGCAACAATTCGATTTATGAGGCAAGGACGACACCCTACAAAAATTCGGTAATTTTGACCTAGTGGGAGAACGGTTAAGAATTGACCTATGGTATATAAGGTGATTTTTGTTCCGTATGAGGTGTACTATCGCCCTAAATCTATTCCAAACTTTATCGCCAGTCACCCTGTATAATGGTATTCACTTTCACTGTTACTACTTTATTAATTATTCTCAGGGGAGCCCAGCAGTATAGGGTTCAAAGCGTAAGTTGGGCATCGAGAAAAAATTTGGGGGATTAGGGATTATGAAACAATGTTCCAATTTTGCTGTTTACAGAATATACTTTATATTTAACTTTTAATACTCTAATGGTTTCAGTTGTTCGAGTGTGTGTGTAAAGGTTAATTATATTAGGTCGCCAAATAAATAACCGTAAATACATTTTTGGAGGGGTTTTAATTTTGAAGTATGTTGTACAGTTCTTTTTCGCAATAAAACCCTGTAAAAAAATATCCTACACATTCTTTGAAGTTCAAATGTATGTACAGTAGGTTACGATGGTTCGCTCAGTAGTAAAGTGTAATACATTGATACTTTAAAAAACAGCATGATTTTTTAGTTTATGCATTAATCGCTGTTTAAACGGCAATATCATTTTTGTTTGTCTAATTTGCGTTGGACTTTAATGCAATTTGGGTTGTAAAAGAAAACCTCTATTTTACCTTGATTTTGATTTTGGATCATCCTGTTAATCAACTAGTTAGTAAATTTGAGGACGTTACATTTTTAAAAACCCTCCGGTCCCGGGTGGGAGATGTAGAATGTAGATAGATGAAAATTTGATGACCTGGCCGTGGATATGTATTAAAGAATCTAAATAACGTACGCAATCAGACTTGCCTGATACAATTTTGTCTGCTTAATATTATAAGACTATACATTTAAACTTAATTAGGAAGAAAGAGGACTTTTTGATACAGTACTCTGTACAAGTCTAGAACTTGTACAGAGTACTGTATCAACTATCAACTTTATTAATAGGCGCAAAATCCTTAGCTTTAGCCCATATCATTAAATATNGCCATCACAATACTTTCTCTTTATATGAGAAAGTAAAAAAGTTTTGTTTACAAAGGTGAAAATAGTATTTAAAGAGTTCCACTTCCACTTTTGAAGTAAAGGGAAGGAGATATCTTTAACTCTCTTTATCTCTTTCCCTCTACGCTACCCATCTTTTCTTTTTTTTTTAATTTTATAATGTTTACATCTCACTCCTTTATTGAGTCCAATTTTCCTGATATATTATATGTTTTTGAAAACAGGAAGATTTTATCTAAAATATAAGAATAACACCGATTTTCTTCCAAATCGCATTCTCGAATTTTTCGTAATTCTTAAAAATCAAATTTACATATTTTTTATTTTTCGTTTTTCTTTAATTGTTAAAACATTTTCAGCGTTTTTTTTTTTTTTTTTTTTTTTTTTTTTTAATCTGATTAAACAACAATCAAAGGCAAAACGATTGGAAAAAATTGCATGCAATCAACGTGTAGCAAATTATTGAGTCAATCTGATTTTTATCATTTTATAAGGAGAATAAAGAACATGGCAGGTGTCATATCATAATACCAATTATTGTTTTTGAAATTTGATTCGGGTGCACATTGGGACAAAAATCAGTTTTTTGAGCAGCAGAAGTATACTGGAGAGAGCGAATTCAAACAGAGCAGGGAAAGGCAGTGCACCACATATGGCCTGCCAGAGTACGACATTTACCTAACGTCTCAATTTGTGCGGAATCATATATTTCTGCTGTTAAAAAAAAAACTGACCTGCCCTTGCCCTGAAGGATTTATTATTCGTACTTTTTACTATCATAAATTAAAAGGTAAGATATTTATTCCATACTAAATTAATATTGTCTTAATTCAAAAGCTCATTGTAATGCTCTACGCTCTATACATCTCGAGACAGATAGGGCTGTTTCGTAATTCTGATGGGGAGGTAGCATAGCTTGGGGTGGTATAAAACTTCATACCAAATAATCATCCTCTTTTACTCCCCCCCTCCCTCCCTTTGATAAAACCCCTTAAGAGTCAGATAAGAAAAAACCCTCTTATTGAACATTTTTATATCAGAATTAACCTTCACCCCTAACCTCATGCTAGTATCATTGGGTTCATGCTAGGTATCAGTGACTATTTCGTAATCATATTTATAGGCCATATTATTATCAATTATATATGAGCTCTAAGCTCAATAAAGATCAATCACATTTATTTCAAAATAAATCAATTAATGTGAATAAAATAATACTTTAGTTTCAATGTTCTCTACTAGAAAGCGCTAGTATTGCGAGGTATAATTTTTAAAATATTTTGGCTAGACGGAGATTTGTTTTTCATTTTTCCATTATTTGTATAAAAAACTCTACCTATATAAAGTTGCTTTGAGGGAATAGAATTGTGGTGAGGCAGTCAATAGATCTAAATAGCAGTGAAAAATAACAAAGCTTTAGGCTCATATACCATATTATGAATATAGGTATAGGTGTAAATTTATATTTCTGGTTCAGTTAGTAATGAACTCTAGTTTAAAATTTATTTTATATATCTAAGTATCTTTAATAAGACAATAGAGGGGGATGCAAAGTGCCTTGAGTTGGCTCTAGTAAAATAAGCCCCAAGATATCAAAATCACTATTCACATGTTTCCGATTTGAATAGATGAGTGAGGGGAGAGGGACTTGGCTTAAACGTGTAAATGGCCACCATTTTAAATTAAAAGTCACATTACGAAATTCCTTTGTAGAACATGTTTGTGTCATAAGAAGTGGCTTAAAACCTTACTCAAACAGTACGGTTATTAATAAAAAAGAATTTTAAATGATACTTTCTAAGCACGCGAGGCATAAGTTTCAAGAATTTATAGTTTTAATTCAAAACTAAAAATAGCTTTCATTGAAGAAAATGAAAGAAAAATAATAAATATATATAAAAAGATAAAAGAAAAAAAAGAAACTTCAATATGTTATTAAAAAAAAGTAGAAGTAAAACTATTAATTTTTCTACGTAAAAGTCAGCAAAGAAGAAAAAAATCAATAGGCAATAACTAGAAAACGAAAGAAACAGATGAATAAAAGGGTATTTCTTATCCTGCAAGGCAAGTTGCTGACTTGAAGCAATTACCCAGGGATCGGCATCGAAGGCAATAACTTCAATATGTTATTAAAAAAAAGTAGAAGTAAAACTATTAATTTTTCTACGTAAAAGTCAGCAAAGAAGAAAAAAATCAATAGGCAATAACTAGAAAACGAAAGAAACAGATGAATAAAAGGGTATTTCTTATCCTGCAAGGCAAGTTGCTGACTTGAAGCAATTACCCAGGGATCGGCATCGAAGGCAATAACAGTCTACTACAGGCAAAGATAATCTGTTATAATATAAATGGAATAATAGATCGGGTCCATTATCTTACAGGCCAGGACTGTACTGGAGCGGCTCCCTGTGAGAAGTATAAATTGTTCATATCTGTAAATAAATTGTCGGCGTAATGGAACGGAGGCAATGTAGAAATAACCAAGTAAAGGAAGAGGGGAAAATGAGGCTAAGCTTCCCTCTAGAGAGTATAGAGGTAAAGAGAAAATTATCATTTTTTAAAGGTGTAGAAAAATATAAATATCTAGCCACTGAATCGCTAAATATGGAAATAAGCTTTGTAAGTTTT
Source organism: Gerris buenoi (assembly GCA_001010745.2). Lineage (NCBI taxonomy): Eukaryota > Metazoa > Arthropoda > Insecta > Hemiptera > Gerridae > Gerris > Gerris buenoi. The sequence continues at coordinate 1,899,237 of KZ651175.1, read as the reverse complement.
TCTTAACCTTCTTTTCTTTTGCAAATGTAGAAAAAATTATTGTAGTTTAAGATTTACTGGGTAAAAAATTAACTTAATTCGCATTTTACTTTATACTTCTTTCAATATTGTAATTTATTAAATTTCCGTTCCTTAACCATCCCAAGATAAACAATTAGGATATGCTTAAATTAGCTCTTATACGGCTGCCTATTAGGTTAATTTGAATAACATTCGTGTACGTTGTGCGGCATGTGTGTGTAGTACGTGGTGTGCGGCGTAGCAGTGTGGTGTGGACGCTCTGACACAAACTTTATTGAATGATTGTGGTATTTTATTTTTGTCGTAAAATTTTTCGCCGCACAGGAAATTCAACATACAACGTAAATTTGTATTGGTGTGGTACACAGCTTTAGGTGATTTTTTACTTGTTATTATAACAACTAACCACCCATTTCAGTTTTATCGGGAATTCAACAGCTTTTAAAATGACTCTCGGTAATACTTTATCTAATTCGAGTATACTGAATCATTATTATCCTAATAACTCATATGTGTGTTTGATTATAAATAATAAAAAGATGAATTCTCATAATTCTCCCTTATTCTCATAATTTCACAAATAATGAACTGGATATTACTTCACTTTTTTAAGGCTCCTACTTAATAGTGATAATAGTGTCCTACTTATTAGTGATAAAATAAAGCTGTTTATGCTAAACATTATAAATATAAAGATTAATTATTGATACTGAACTAATTAAATTAGTTAGGTATGTTGAAAAAGGAACAGTAAATTGATATTGCAACATTAAAGGGTAAGATTCTAGAAAATTGTGACGTTACAGGTAGAATGTAATATAAGATACAGAATATAATAAAAAATACAAGCTATCATCGTCTAATAGGCAATGATAATAAGTCAAGAAAATATTTTCAAATATTTATTTTTAATATAATTTCGATAAAATCTATACACGCAATTTTTTCTCAGGATGAAAAACTGAGAAAAAGGGTGTTAAGTTTATATGATAAGCAGACCCAATCTAAAAGAACGAGGCAAGTTCTCAAATAGATAGAAATGCTAAGGAAAAATTGGTAGAATAAAATCTGATTTATTGGAATGTCACTGAGAATAACAAATAGACAGGATAGACTGTGTACACGCGATCTAACATCCTTTCGCATATACAGATATAGATACATCTAGGAGCCTATCTACGCTATTTACTTCTATTGCTCCCTATCTGGAGAAAAGCAATAACACCCAGAATAAAAAAAAAGTAATACTTGGTATCACTAGGGAAGCGAGAAATATGATTGGTGGGAAAAAAGTGACCTACTGAACAAAAATGTATTTGTTTCAAATCGGAGATTACTACGAACGATAGTTGGAGATAAAAGTTTGGAATTATAGAAGAGTGGACTCTTAAAATACTTGATTACGTATGGAAGAATAATGCAATATCCATCACATTAAACTAAAGAAAAGTTAACAAATAGACTACAAACAATAACAACTTAAAGACAATCTTATTAAGAAATGATGAAACGTAATAGACAAATATGTATGCAGTTTAAATTTATACTATTACATCAGAGTAACCTAATCGCTACACGGAGCGTTAAAAAATATTCAAATAATTCATTTGAAGATTAAGTTATGAAGTTGGTTATAACTACATAAAATTGATTTAATGATGGCCCTCTGATGAATAACTGAACAAAAGCCCAAGGATGTTCAGTTATTTTATTTTACCTCAGTATTAAGTAACTACACAGCTCAATTTTTAAGATTATATTTATACCTTTATATGCGTTATAATAGTAAATACTCTTTCATACGAGTACGCATTATTAAAAAGTCTTTTGGATATGCTTCTGTGTGTTTTGATACAGAAAAGACGAGAACAAGAATGTATAGCGTTTAATATAAATGAATAACGTACACGTATGTGTTAAAATGTTTTATATGCATTTGAATACAAGGAGAATAAAAGTGATGGAATAGGATAAATGTATTATACATAGTAGTGTTAGGTGTAGGGTAGATGTGTGCGGGTAGAGCAGACTCTCTGTAGTGAAGCTACCACCTCCACTAGATTCGCGGGCTAAGGAAACCCTTTTAACTCCCTCTACCGTCCCGACCCTGAACTAATGGTCCGGCAGGTTGTTAGTGAAATGTGTGAGGGGTCAGAAAATGCCCACTTTGCCCGCTCTGTCTCTCCCTTCCCCATACCCCAAGCAAGGGCTGAAATCTCTTCAGACATATCTATCTACCTCAAACCCTCCTCTCATACAAACACAAAACATTGTGCACACTTTCCTAAGCATAAAATCCCCTCCGAAAACCATGCTTTTTCAACTCCTTCCTAACATATTATAAACACTGGTACACAAACAGCTCCAACTTATAGGAGATTTCTAAGCAAACACTAAATACTGTGTTCCTCCACCTTCACGCCCTCTCTCTCACACTCTGACAATAACTTTTGTGTTATTTCAAAGGTTTAAAACATATTATACATGTTTGAGAACCTTCCCCTCTCTTTTATATTATCTTTCTACCTCTTGAATATTCAAACAATAGAGTATTAATGGAATTTAAAGTAATAATTTATCATTTTCTACGTATAGAGAATTATTACAAAATCGATATTTTAAATAAATTACAGCTTATCTTGAAATTTGTGAGATAAAAGAACTTAAGTTCTCTTAAATAATTAAACCATTATAATTAAAAGGGATGCACATTAAGTATTTGATCTATGCAGAATTTCGGTAGAAATAAGAAGTTATAAATAAATAGAAATATAAAACCTATTGCTACTTTTAAAATTATCTATTTAATGGATGCTATCTTACTAATTACACTTTAAATTTAGCTCTGGGAAATAAGTCACCAAAATTTATTAAAACAGTGACATTAGGGAAAAAGGGAGTAGAAAATTAGGCAGCAAAAAAGGGTTGAACCAAACGCCAGGGTCTTTTCAGTCTCCCATCACTCGTTATATATTTAACCCCTTTAAAATCAGCTCAAAAATTCAGAGAAGTCATCAAGTCTCAGAGAAATTTCCTATCCAGTGGAACAGCAGCACGCTCAAGGATACGAACGACTAAAAATGAAATCAAAACTTGAGAAAATTATAATAATTGCGAGGAAGCTTTTCCTCTATCCTTTACTTTTTTCTTTTTATTTGTCAGGAGAAGGGGATTATAATTTGAATGAAGAAGTACAAAAAGAGAGAAAGAAAGTAGTGAATAAATAAAAAGATTCTTCTTCGTCTTATTCAAGATTTTAAACAGATAAAGTATTAAAATACAAGAGGAGAAAAGAAGAAAGAAATGAAATTATAATAATAAAAAACTGTAAATCAATAGAATAAAACATTGAATTTCCGAAAAACAAATAATTATTAGTTTAAAAGATTATTATTAATAATAAAAATATTATCAAATTGCAATTAACATAATTTAAAAAATTATAATTAATTATTATTTTAACTTAAGGTAATTAACTTAGCAATTTAATAATAAAACTTTGTCTTCTTATTTTATTCTTCTTGCATTTATTTATTTATTTATTATATATCGTTCAAATAAACCGTAAAAATCTTTAGACAAATTTTACGTCAATGATAGGAAAAAGTATTAAGAGAGCTATTTTTCATTGCCAGGTATTATTTTTTCTCAATTTCCCAAAAGGGCAGAGAAAAAAGAGGTAGGGAAGGGAAAAACATACTGTAGAAAAAGGGCTGCGAGTCTATATAGATCGGAACCAGGCGAGGGCCTCAGTAATGTGGATAAGGGAGGTCGCCTACGTAAATAATTGAAGGGCCTCGCAGGTTTGGGCCCGAGTAATACCTGACCATTTATCCCTTCTAACGTCTAGAAAGGGGTACCACACTACGGGACCATTCCAACCTATTTACATTTTAAATCACCCCCGTCGGCTTCTAACCCTCGTGCACTTCCGTTTCACCCCGCTAATTAATTTGTAATCAGTGTTAAAACTAACCCTCTTCGCTGTGAGAACTGTTTCTGGTAGAGGTGCGGGGGCTGGCGAGTACTGAGCACCCCGAGTTAATTCTAGACTGGAGGTTTTATACGGCACCACTTAGTTGCACTCCGACCAAATAAAGCCGCTAATTCTAGATGTACTAATGTTAGGGTAATGTAGTTAGATCGCCATCGAAAAGTTTCTTCTCAAGAACTATGTTTCAAAGAGACTAAGTAAAATTGCAACTTGAGTTGGCTCATAACCAAGGCTCTGTAAAATACTACCTCAAGCAAAAAGCCAAACAGGTTTAAGGATAAATTTATGATGGTTGTGTTAGTGGGTTAATTAGTCGCTATGCCTTATCTTAAATTAATTAATTTTATTAGTTGCATTTCTTTTTTCAAATTTATCACCTGTAATCATGAATTTTTAAAAACTATAACAAAAAAAGACGGTTATTTCTGCTCTAATATGTAGTCCAAAGAACCAAATTAAAACCTGCCAATTCTTGAAAAAGTGATGCTCTATGTTTCGCTTATATTCACAAAACAGTAAATCAACAGAACAATTTCATTTTTTAAACCTTTGTAAGTTCACAAAAAGCATTATTAGTACAGAAATAAAATATCCCACGTGAAAATAGTACGAGCCAAAATAGTAATATTATGTGTGAAGAGGAAAAAACCACTAAATCTATTCTTGACATATAAATTAGAAACAAAAAGTTGAAATGTAATGAATTTCGCGGTTAAAAAATAGAAGTGTATACACCTTTATTTGAAAATGCACACTTAAGTTAAAATATGAACACTAATTTATTTCTGGCAAGTCATTTCTTTAAAACGAGTATGAATGCTTTAAAGAAGAAAATTTTATGTTGTGGGTATGTCATAGAAGGATAGTTCTCTTCTCAAGTATCTTCATCGATAAGAAGATTATATGAACCATCCGAAAAAAGAAAAAAAAAAAGATAGACAAAATAGGAGGATAGGAGAAAGGACACTAAAGACAAAAGAGGCTGGGATGAAGTGGTGCAGAAGTAGGCGGTAGGTAGGGGAAGCGTGTGTTCAAGTGTGTCGGATGGAAGAACGTGCCCGTGTGATACTTGGTCTGGTAAAGAAGGTTTGCTTCGAGTGTCCTGGAGGACCTGCGGCACTAAGTACCCTCATCCAAAGACTGGGCAATATCCTGAAGAAAAGGATTTCCCCTGGACCATCTCATACTCCGCCCGCCTCCTTCTTCGTCGCTATTTGTCCAAACGCTCCTTACATCTACCCCCTGAGACCTAATTCCCTTCACTTAGTAAACACGGCACCGACCCTACAGGAAATATTCCTTCATATTTGGCGCCTTCTTTTCTTCTCCCCACTAGCATTTGCTTCTTTCTAGCCCCCAGCAAAGTAAACAGCCGAGCGGACACAAGAAATATCCTGTAAAGGCGTGTTTGCCAACAACGGTAGTGCGGGATGTGTCACTTCATATATTGCTAGATATAGGGAGAAGAAAGAAAGGAACAAACAATTCTAAAGTCTGACTCTAATGAACTGTAGCATCCAGCATTCTACCACTTAAGAGTTAGTTATTAATATCTGATACGATGCTGTAAGACCACGTCAAACTAAATTACATGCTACGAAATATTAAAAAAAATAAATAACAATAAAGATATAGCATTATATGTTAGAAGAATTAAACCCAATCTAGGAAGACTATTATTGTGGCACATGACTTTCTCGCGATCATATGCTTTTACAGCCTATTATCGTCTAATTTATTTAATTTTCCGTCCCCTTTTTTTAAATGCCAATTTATTTTCATTTTATACATGACCTAGCTTTCACCTCCTTCTCTGCGCAGGATACGGTCTAGAAATCAGTGGCTTTTCCCAATGAACATGTAGTCCAAGTAATTAAATAAACTCCTAAATAGTTTGTTTCCAAACACTTCAAATTAAAGAATCAGGAATTATACAATACATTATTAAAAATAAACTACAAGGCGAACCGCAGTTTGAAGGCTATTTATTACCTGAAAAATGCCTCTATTTTTATAATATAAGGCAATATAAACATCAAGATTGACTAACGCAAAATGATCTTATGTGCGTATAAATAAATTAAAAAACCTATATATTGTTTATCTACACATTAAGAGCTTTCATATAATAAGAGTAAAAACACAGTACAGACGGGCATGAAAAAAAGTCAAGGCCAGATATGATCTTTTTAATTTATAAAATGAAAAAGTATCCAAACATTTTTCAGAACGACAGATTCAAATTCCGACAGATAGACAGACCAAATATTACTCATGATGTCTGAAAGGGGTTTCAGTCTTGGAATTGTTTAATTCGGAGACATACAAATTTTGATCACAATACTTATTTTCCCTTAGTTAATCTCGGGAACAAATAAATAATCTTATAAAACAAAATAAATTAATAAATGTAAAATTCCTTTTCATTAAATATCTTACCTAGAGCCAAAAACTCAATAATTAAAAGGAAAAGATAACCTCTTCTAGATAAGATATCCTAGATGGAGAAGTATTTATTAAATACTATATGCAATCTAATATAACTAATTTGTTTTTGTAAACAAATTAGCATAAAAGTTTCAAATTAATTATCTAAGAGGAAAACTAAAATAATTTAGTTTTCTAGTTCCTTACAAACTTGAATCTTGTAATTCGATCACAATCAAGCTCTCAAGGTAGCTGGATGGAGCCTTCGCAGACTTTACGTTGAAAAAGGTCTGAAAAGGGTTGAACGGTTACCTAGCAAAACAGAACCGGTATTTCTTCATGCCATCCACGTTTCTTTAAAATTGAACTCGGACCGGTTACCTACGGAATGTCTTATCTAAACTGAAGGCTGCGAGGTTTTATAAATTATTTAACTTAGAAGTTCGGTCATTGGGTTTTCAGTGTTATAAGAAAAAATAAAAGGGGGTAAACATTTATTTTAGACCTAGGTATTAGCAAACACTTGTGTATAATTGTAATAAAAGGTTAAACATATATGTTACATAATACAAACATCTTCAAAAAAAGGTTAGAAATACACAACGCCCAGCTATTCTTGAGCAAATATTTAAGCTATTTATTATTTTTCTCAGTTTCGAAGACTTAACTTTGGAATATTTTAAATTCAGTAATATAAAGAAATGAAAATCTATAATATAATTACTACAAGCTCATTATTGTTATCTAAACAACATTTTTATAGAAGAGAATAGAATAGTAAACGTAGACGAATGAGCGATTGTAATAAATTATTTCTTTTTTTTTGTAATTAATCTAAAATAAAATGTCTATATCGATATCAGAGATACAAAAGGAAAGAGGGAAGAAATTCGCTGTTTGGTTGAAGTAAGATTATATCTGCGGTGATTAAGAGATATTGAGGCCTTGGGTTGTTCAAAACTGGTAATGACCGTAGTATGGAATTGATCGGAGGACTGAGGGAGGAATCGACTTAACTTACAACTTCAACTTGATACTCGTCAATTAGAGAGGGAAGAATGCGGTTTCAAGCCTTCCCAGCCCGATCCCAAGCCTTCTTCCATTAATGAATATTTATCAACTAAGTACTTCACTTCGGAACGAGGGAGAGGAGAAAATCTATTTAGGTTTAGATTCTCAACGGATCCGAGAGAGGAGCAAGTGTTTCCTGACTATCGGCCGAGATGGGGAAACCGGCCCAAGGTTTCCTTTAATAATTGAGGCCAAATTGAGGCCGAAAAGTTGAGAGAGTGTAGCTGGGGAGGTTTAGGAGTAAAAGGGGAGGTTCGCCGGTACTGGGTTTACATACGGAATTAGGGAATACCCTCTTCTACAGTTACATTTGAAACTTGGCTATGGGGCCGGGCATCCAGGCCAGGGACCTCTACCGTATTCTACAAATCTACTTAAGGAATCAACTTAGCAAACACCACGTGCTTGCTTTGATTTGACTTTTTAGTCCTCTTCAACCGGGCCGGGACTTCACCAGCTCAGCTTATATTATTCTAACTACGCATTTGTGGTGTTCTAATTCAAACTTAAAATCCACCAATATATATTTAGTTATATGTATTTCTTTTTTTAAATGACAACAGAAGAGAGAAGCATAACAGCAAAGAAAATCCTGTTACATATTGAAACCCATAATTAGAAGATCATAATCCCACATTACATTTTAAGGGGAAAAAAGGTGTTGCCAGTCAAATTAATTTTCTTTTTTCTCCAAATACGTCAAACAATTCTTAATATTTAAATAAATAAACGAACCAAAAGATTTGAAAGGTAAAATATTTTAATTTAATTAATTAATTTTAATTTTAATGGGTAAAACAAATGAGTACATTAAAACCCAAAGTTTCTAATTAATTCAAATATAGGACCATATGAGGGCGACATTCAACAAATCATGCAAATTTCTAAATAAGGAGGTTGGCAATAATGTTGAACAACAGACCGACAGACTGACAGACGAGACGAAAAATGTTCCCTAATGCCTGAAAAAGATTTGTTTCAGGTCAGAAACTGGAATTTCATAATCATGAGTCATAAAAAAATGCAGTTCTTCAGAGCGATCACAATGTTTCTGTTATCTTCGGTAAGCTTGGAAGAAAAAAGTTTAATATGTATTAATTCTGTGTATGGATATGTGAATTACATCTGCATTCATAGCGGTGCCTTATAAATTATTACAACTAATTGGAAATTATAAGTATATATTTTTTAAATTATATTGAAATGAAAATTAATATCTCGAAAAATGTTCGAGCTGTCGACATCACAAATCATAATAGTTAATAAAATAGTCTCTTACCCCATGAATTTTTCTATCAAAATATACCAAGTCACTCACCTGTAAACAAAATAATAATCATTAAGCACTAAATATAATTTAATAATTATAATTTTTATACACAATGTTATTATACTAAATAAAAGACATGATTCTCAAATACTCTTCTAGGAAATGTCTAGTTTATATGAGAAAGACAATCAAGGTGTCTAAAATAATTGGCAATATGTTTAAAGTACAAGTTTCACTCTGAAAGCTTTTGCGTGTAAACATAAGTAAAATATTGGCTAACACGATAGGATGCCATGCAAAATTGTAAAGAAGAGTTGTACTGGAGGTTGAACCGTGAACTTATAGTTTTATTTACTCAGTAAACAAGTAAAATTTGTGAACATTATGATGACTCTCAAGCCTAGAAGGTTGACTTGACATTAACAGGCATGAGACAACCATTACAAAAATCATGTAGAACAACCTCAGAGTAAGGAAGGGGTAGAGGCAACAATACTCGGGTCCAATACCCGGGGGTAGGGAAATAGAATCGGGGTCTCAAAAAGTGGTTCATTATTCATGCTACACCCGTATACTAAACCTCCCAAGCGGCAGTTTGGTGAAACAGTATCGATATCTCGATAATAACTCGAAATTTATCGGTATTTGATGTCAGCTGATAAGGATAAGAATAATGTGATATTTTCTTACGACATTTAATATTTTAATACAGTTTTCTTTATAAATACATCTGCACGTTAATGTTTTTTGTTAACCGTATTAATTATCTAAAGGCAGTTACGTTATTAATAACATGTGATAGTTCCTAAATAACCAAAAGCAATCTTATATAAAACTAAATCGTCTTCTAAAGCAATCAAATCAGATTTTTCTCTTACATATTTGATATTTTGACATTTCGATAATAAAACAATCAAACAAAGCACAAGATGAGGTTAAAGGTTTTGTTAACAAGCGTCCGCGGGCACGGAAGGACAAGGAATAGACTAATAATAAAAAGACAAGGACCAGTGACCACGTGATCGTGCTGTCGTTACTTTAGTTCGGATTGAGCTCGCTTGAGAGGTTTAGTACATGGGTGAAGCATAATGAACCACTTTTAAAATCGCATTGCTCCCTCTACCCTTTCCTTTCTCTGAGAGAACAACCGAGTTTCAACCTTTACAGGTTTTTGAAGTTTCAAAATTAGGATTCCCCCCAAAAAAATCAATTTCTTTAATCTAAAATCTTGCAGTATTTGCATGGAACTAATCAAATAAAAAGGCTTGCAAATTTATTTTTCTTTAGCAGAAAACAGCAGCGAACCTAAGAAGCTCATTTTGAAAGCTTTTATACCTATTCAAACAGCACAGCAAGTTAGTGACAGTATTAGAAATACTGTTATTACTACAAGTAATAATTAGTAATATAATAGGGTTTTTTTTCTCTTCAATAGAGCAAATTCGATTTAAAATAAATAAATTAGTCTTTTTAAACACTTCTATAATAAAGTAATAAATTCTATTAGAATAGCATTACATTAGCTGAATGACAACTCTCAGAATTATCCCAAAAGCTTTTACACATATTTAAATCGAACTTTGATCTCTTCAGAGCCAAAATTTCAACAGTATAAATTCTATTTTATAAACATCAACTAGTTTATTTAAAACACACACTTAGCAGAACAACATTAGTACCTAATTTCAAAAAATCGATAACTTCTAAATGGCAGCCAATATCAAAATTAAATGTAGTGGATTTGTTTGACATACAGAGAGGTACATTCGTGCTAAATATTTCGACTTGATCAAAAAAGAGAAGAAAACCAAGAGAAAAAAGAATTACCTGGTGAAAAATGGCATAAAATATATAATTTATAGTTAATTAGTAGAATAAAACGTCCTCCAACAATAAGTACTGTTAAAAATAAACAGTAAATTATAAGGTAACAACTCCTCATTAGTTAAAACACCAAGCTTGAGTTCACAGTGTCATTTGAATAATAGCCTACCGTGTTAACATTGTTTCACTATTATCAACCTTTATCTAACGATAATTAAAAATAAAAGAACAGAATTACAAAGGAAAACTACGGTAAATAATATATTGAAACAAAATACGAGCAAATGTGGCAGTTACGGCGTAAAACTTTATCTAGTGACTAAAAGTAGTGCAACCACCTACCACAACTAAACTTCCCAAGTTAGAAGGATCAGCTGTTTCTTATTTAGAATTCATTTCAATGTATGGTCCATATTTTCAATTTTAACAACTTCTTTAACGTAATTTTATTTAAGTATAATTAATTATTTTCAGGGTAAAGTCTTGAATTAATAACAATAAGAATGCAATAATAACACAAATTCATTAATAAGAAATTTAAGGAAGAAAATATTTTTTAATGAATAAAAGGAAACTTGATTAAAAACTATCTTTAAGTTAACTTTTAGTTTAAAAACTTCCTTATCACTGTATTTATTATTTAATTTTATAATTTAAAAAAGATCGGTGATTAAGATCAATTATTACTCTGCTAAGCAAAAAATGCATAACAACATTACGTGCTTTTTTTTTGCAAATATTGAATTAGTTTTCAGTACCATTATAATGCTGCAGTGGAATGATATAACAGTATAGGTATTTTAAACAACAATACTCAGCAAAAACCTAACCGTGGAAAAAAGGGCCAAGTTCCAGACCCCTCTCAAAAAAGTCAATCTATCAAAGTAGTGATATCTTGTTACCAGTTGAATTTATATCAACTCGTAAGAGTTATTTATTTTAAATTGTATATAGTTGTTGATAGTGTTTTTGTTGTTTTTTTATTTATATTGTATATTGTCTTAGGTATATAATTATGTATAGAGTTAGAGAGTTAAAGATAGGAAAGCCAGAGCCAGCTTAAGGATGTTATCTTTGGGTCGACCCTTGCCCCAAAGCAGTGACCAGGTTCAACCTATATAGAAGGTCTGCTGGCCAATGTTTAGGTTCAAGGTTCGACCTGATTAAGAGACTCTCCTTCAGTTGGTCTCTGTGCGTCTACGAGGCAAGTCAGCCGTTTTAAGAGTTAGACTAGTGTAGTGTAGCGACCCCAAGTCGGATTTAGGTCCGAGTCACCAATAGTGCCGCAGAGGGATGAGGACCCCGCCGTACTGCCCACCACACCACAGCACACACACACCACTCTGGACACCGCCCGTGGACGCCCACAACCTCCGCAGCCAACTCCAGGTTTTGGGAAAAGCTATATTTTAGGGGATCCCCGTCTTAGGGTTTATTTAATTAAAGTTAGTTTTTAAGATAAGTTTGTTGTACATAATATCCCCATATCCGATTGCCCCTTTCCTAATTTATTTATTTGATTTATTTATTTATTTAATTTATTTATTAACTTATTTATCTAAATTCCTACTAACCCCATAACACCTCCGTTAAGTTTAAGTTAACCCGTACCCGCTAACGTTTCCCTATCCGTTTACCCTAGATTAGTAGAATAATTATTATTATAGTTAATTAAGTAGCGCTACCATTATTTTCTTTATACTCGTTATGTTACGTTAATTATTTTATTAAAATATATTCAGTTGTTAATTTACATGTTAGTCTGTTTATTTTTATATTATTATTAACCAGGACCCCTTGCCATTTAGTAATTCACCCACCCCTAGCGGCCGACTGAGCTGGGCAAAATCTCTAACCGTAACAGTAGCGCCTAGAACGTGGGGCTTGAAATTTGTTTTATTATTTTTTTATTCAATATTATTGCATGTCATTTCATTTTTATTTTGGGTACCTGGTTAGTAGGGAAATTATTTTTTTTGTTTGGTTAGTTATTGTAATTATTTTTGTCATAGATTTTAAAGTTTTATTCATTATTAGGGAAGTTATTGGCTATTTAATTTTTTTTTATAGGTGTTAATGTTTTTTTAATTAGTAGGGAATTTATTTATTGCATATTTAGTATATTTGTTTTTATAGATGTTACAATTTTATTAAGAATTAGGGATTTAATTTACTGGTTAGTTAATGTTAATTTGTTTATATTGATGTTAGGGTTTTATTACTTTTTAGGGAATTTATTTATTTGTTATTTAATATTTATATATTTTGTTATAGCTGTTAATGTTTTTTATTTAGGATTTTAAATTAATTTTTTTTTTAATTTTACGTAATTTTTATTCATTGTTGCGATGTTTTTCATTAATTTATTCAATTTTTAACATAACCCTTTTCAATGTGTATAGGCCGGGTTAATGGCCTAAACTAAACAGCTGTTCCAGGTAATCAGGCCCCCCTTCCCTTATCTATACCCTCACTCTGTCAATCCTATAACATATCTCACTCTACTCCCCACCACTACCTAGCTGTCACACCTCTACTCTCTCATTCGCTCCTTTACTAGTCCCGCCCCCTCACTCTTTCTACGTTACTCCCGAAACCCTCACGCTTTCACACCTAACAACCGTTCAATTCCCGTCCCCGACACATTTATTTTTTATCCATTTATCTTCTTACCTATTATACTACTTGCTCTTTTCTTCACATCTACTCTCAGTTTGCAAGATTTCCTCGTCTTTCTTGCAATCACTCTTTCATTTCTGATAAGACGAGGTGGCGCCTTCAGTAAACAAAGAACCGACCTACGAATGATTGAATTGAATTAAATTAGATTATCTAATTTGATGTTTCTACATAGCTGACAATAATTGAATTAGCTCTTCTTCTGTACGGCAGATTAGAATCTCAAGGATTATCTTACCGACAAAGAGAAAGCGACCTACGATTTTTTATGTATGAAATGTCAATTTAATAGTTTTAAATTATTTTTATTTTGAATTTGTTTTTACTTTTTTTTAAATTATCGAATACGTAATTTATTTATTTATATGGTACCTTTCCTCCTGCATCCGTTATTAATTAATAATTTTATTCTACTTATTTTATTCTAATTAATTTATTCTACTTAATTTATTCTAGTTGTTATTTATCTAGCTTGTTATTTTGTTAAAGTAGTTAATTATTTTTTTTATAAATCTTTATTTTTACTGGTTAATAGTTACCTAGATATCGTCCTAGGATTAATTCATTGCCAATCTATTTTTCTTTCCTCCGTATGAGTTGTTATTAATTTTTTTTATCTTGATTTTAATTATTTTAATTTATTCTAGTCTTGTTAAACTCATTTGCATGGAAATTATTTATCTATTAAAGCTATTTATTTTGTTAAAGAAAGGAAAGTGCACTCGGTTATTTTATTTTGTTATATATATTTAGATCTTTATTAAGTTATTTATTTATTGTTGCATGGTTATATTGTTAAGCTTAGGTTTTAAGGTATTCGTTACTAACTTGATTTTTTCCCCGGTATTTAGTACAATCTTTTTTCTTAAATTTATTTATTTACTTATCAAGAATTAATTTATTCAGTAAAATGGACGTGGAAAGGTTTACTAAGGATGAGTTAACGTACGAGCTGATGGTACGAGGAGTTCAGGAGTTACCTACAGTAGTGGAGATGCGCACCGCTCTTAGGAAACTTATTAAACTTGAAAAGGGAGGCAAGTTCGTACTTCGGACACCGGTCAAGTTAAACTGGAGAGAGGAGATAGAAATCGTTACTAAAAAGCTTAAATTTTCGCGATTTAATTGAAGGAGGAGCCTCGGTCAAGAAGTTAGACTCTGCCTTGACACATATTATGGGCCGAGTGACTCGCATTAGTGACGAAGACTCAGACATCAGTGCCCAGAAGTCCTCTCTCCTCACGCGCGTACTTGAGTGTTGGGACCTAATACCTACTCAGCCGAATAACGTCCGGGAGGATTTGATATTCATGATACTACTTTAATAATTTGATATAGATCAATATATAATCTCCTGTTGATCAAGCAATAATTAATTGTTGGTTAGGGGGAAACATCTGTAGTAAAAAAAAGATTTTTTACAGACACATTAAATGGTATCTAATTTACATATTTATCTCTATATCTTGTAAAATAACTTTGACCTACTTCTACTTCCAGACCACCAAGAAATATGAAACTTGCCCAGATTATGTATTTCCAATGACAATACAATAATCTGTCGTTACTATATTAAGTAATTTGAGCCCTTCAAACGGAAATAAAATCAGTCAATTATTGCAAACCCTATAGAACTCAAAGTAAAAAGGAAATCTTACAAAATCAGTACCTGTTGGTATAGTTAGACTTTTGATACGGCTTACCGTTAGTTCACAAAATAACTGTAATATTACCCATTTTTATATATCGTAATATAAATATATGTTGTCCCCTTTCTTATGAATATTTATAAAATCTTTGTTTCCAAAGGGATTTTATAAATATTTAATATTACGTCCACCAATTTTAATATATATAATTTTTTTTTTGGGGGGGAGGGGGTGCAAAAAGTTTAAATTTTTGGGATTCCGTCAGTTGCACGACTATAACTACAAGTGTGGCAAATTTAAATTTTCTAGCTATTCTGAAAGTGACTTATAATTTTGATGGTGAGTGAGTCAGGAATCAAAATGACAACTTTGAAACTTTCCTTTTTTGAAACAGGTTAAATATTAAGGGTATTTTTACATTATCCTAAGCTACTTAAGTGTATACACTGTTTTAAAGTCCAAAAGCCCACCTTAAAAGGAAGCAGAGGGTGAAAAAAACCGGGTGAATCAAGTAAAAATACAGTTGCTGAAACATTAATAAATCAATTAAGTTGAAGTTATTAAATAAATTTTTTATATTTTTATACATTTTTTACTTTTCCTTACTACTAATAGTAGGAAAAGTATTGTTTTCACCAAACAATTTTTTTTCGAGATTTCAACGGAATTATCCGTTTTGGGTGTTTTTAAGACCTCCTCAGTGGTTTTCAGCATGACGTCTGTATGT
>KZ651175.1:1842663-1861553 GCA_001010745.2 Gerris buenoi | reverse complement strand
CGGTTAATATTGTAACTAAATCTTTTACACCATTCAAAAGATTTCAAGCTTTATAATTCAAAGAAATAAATTAATAAATTATTTGATCATTTTCCTGGAATTGAACCCGGGAACTTTCGCATTATAGGCGATCGCGCATCTCATTCGGCCACCGAGACTGTTATTTATTTTGATTGTTTATTTACAATATAGTATAAATGTCAAAAGATCATAAGTAGTTTACAATTTTAACCACCATCTTCCCGTGGAGCCCTAGTGCTCTTACACTTCTAGAATACTGGAGTTGGATACCCCTGTTTTTTTTACTTTTCCTGTCTCGCTACGTCCGTTTACCCATGTTAACTTCCACATTGTATTTTTCCGCGTAGTGAGCTTCTCGGAGTAGCTATAAGTAGTAAAAAAAGAAAAATGAAACTAAAAGAAAAGGGATATAGAAAACCAGTAACATTGAACATTCGGACTTAAAACAAGAAAATTTCCGCATAAAAAATAAAACAAGTAAAAGAAAGAAACCAAAGTAGTTTGAATTTATCTTAGCGTATTATAGTTCTACAAGTATTTTAAACTTATAAGTGGATCCATATACCTTTACCCCTCCCTCACAAAGAACTCCAGAGGCCGGGGAAGAGATTTAGGCGGGAAAAAAGAGAAACGACTTTGGCCGCAAAAAGTCCGGGAAATTTCTACCAAGTCTTACTTTGTGAAGAAACCCCCTAGTCCCTTTACCCTTCCCAAGGGCCGCCATGTTAGTTTGGCAAGAGTTTTTCGGTAAAGGGCTGGGTTTCGGGCAGGAAGGAGAAGGGAAGGGAGTCCCTTCATAATTTATATTATTACTTAAACTGCTTACTTTTACTTTGAACTACTAAGTTTTTCCCTTTCCTTCATCCTTCTTGCTCCCATCCCTTCCCTGTGGGAAAAAGTACTTCTAAAAAACAGTTTTTAAAAGAGAGAATTAATAAACGGTAAAATTGTCTTCTTTTTTTATTTCTCCTCCCACCTGGAAGTTCTTCGTGAAAATTTAAAGGGAAAGAAATCGATGATTGAAGTAAAAGTAGAGACCCAAAAGAAGATAAGTTATTGCCCTTTCTAATAACTAAATAAGTGGTTAGAAGTATCAAGTATAAAAATATGACTTATAGATACATGTAAACCTACTAACACAATAAATACATAACATTTATTTAGGAATGTAACGTCTCAGAAGGATATACATTTTAAGTTGAGTCAGAGCACTTACATTGGTAACATTTACGTTCATGGCAAACGTTTCTTAAATGATTAGAAAGAAATCCATTGCTAAGAGAGAAAAGTCTCTATGGTTGCCGTTTAAAGGGTGACAAACTAAATGAGATTGAAGATTATCTACCACCTAGTATCTAAATAATTTACTATTTTTTATATTATTCCATAACCCCATACAAATTATAAAGGGCGAATAAAAAATATTACATTGTATGATTTTGAAATAATTAGCTTTCAGACATGTATGTCTCTCTAAATCTCAGTAACAATAAATATTGATTTATGGTTATGTTTGAATCCATTAAAATGATAATATCAGAAGCAAGCTTATAGACGTTTTAAGTTCATAAATTAATACATTGATTCGAAATGCAATCAAGTGATTGATTCTAATTTCTAACTGTAAAAGCATATTGAGGTTAGAAAAGGTCAAATAAGGGAGGAAACGAGGGATGATTACAAACAGTTGAGAATGTCGACGGGTGATTCGAGAAGGCCTTGGCAGATAAGAGATGAAGACGAGGACGGGTAGAGATGAGAACAGGCCGCATGTCCGACAGAGAGAACCACGGCACCAGCCTGCTCAGCTATGAATGTTTGCCCTGAATAATGCAGGCCTTGGAAAACCTTGCGAAGAAACCAGCTAGAAGGATTAATTCACCAGGGCTAATCCAGCCGCTCATCTAACGTTAACCCCCTGCCCTCCTTCAACCTCTCTTTCCTCATATAATATTGATGGATATACCGCACCAGACGATCCCGACAGAAAAAGAGACGCCGTCGAGTATGGAAAAAATACTAAGCAACAAAATAAAGAGCCTCCTGAAAGCAAACGGAACAGAAAAAAACACAGGACAAAGTGAATGAGAAATTACAAAGGGATTCAAGAACAAATCTGGTATAACAATGAAATAAAAAGATAGCTATACATACACACATTTGCAAAAATTGCTAACCATTATCTTTCCTTTAATTACGGAATGTGTACTAGAAACAGCATTGTTACTAGAGCTAAGAACACACATTATATTGACTTATATAGGCTTCTTCGTTGCAACATTAATAACTATTATTTACCAAGTTTATGTGTTATTATATTTAATTATAACATATTATCTTATTTCTAAAATCCAACTTACAATCTATAAGGGATTAAAAACGAGTCTTCCTCCTGTATCCGGACACTTACTTTCAGAAAAAATACTCACTGAGAACATATTTTTATTTCCTAACAATATATCGGTAAAAATATTCTCTTTAATAAAATGTTTAAACAATAGGAGTTACAAACATAAGCGTGCCCATAAAAAGTAGAATTTTATACTTTGTATTTGCTACGGAAAGGCTAAATGCGTGCAGATGACGTATGATGTAAAATTCATCACCAAAAGGGGAGATGACGGGAAGGCGTTAAGGGAAAGCAGAGGTCCAAGGAGGCAGTAGGCTTAAGTTAAGTGTCTGGGAATCTCTGCAGCACTGAAAGAATGGGATTACCTCCAAGAGGCAAATAGCTCAGGCAAAGAACCAAATCTCCTTCTAGGCCTTCAACCGGATCAGACTTTTTTTCTCCGGGGTTTAACTTCATCCCTTGAGTCCAGTGAAAAAGTTTTATATTACAAAAGGATTATGCCTGGAAAAAGGTCTAAAGAATCACAGTTTGTCTCGCACATTTCATTTGGTATGACTGTTCTCGGAATAATCGAACAATACAAAGCATTTAATACAATCGATTTGAAGGAACAGCTACTCTTTAAGGAAAGCAGGACAGCAAGCTGATAAGAGACTACTCGATACCAAATAACTCTTCAGTAAAAGAAAGAATTAGAAATTTTGATTTCGAAGTGTCTGGTACAAAATTGAAATAACCGGTAGGAATCGATATCTTATTAGAAGGGAAGTGTTGAACTAAAATATTTAAAACCCATCAAACCTTCTTTAAACAATCTATCATAAGAATTAACTCTTTAAAATATGCGCATATTTAGATTTTTATTGTTTATTTAGCTAGCTCCTCTTATTCAAATGAATTAACTACTGTGATGGACTTTGAATGCAACGGACAATTTCCAAATATAATAATTATTGTTATTATGATCCAAAAAAATATACTGTTTATTCGTTGACTTCATAGTAACACATGAATTATAACAAAACGAGTTGAAACCTAACGACTAAAGAAGTCCATAATCAATGACAAATAATTATTGTTTAAATTTTATTATTTAATTATAAAAATGGTCAGCGATTTAGTGTGGCACATAGATTTCTCACGTCATTTTATTGGACGAATGGTCACATTACTATAAAATAATTAATTAAAAGTGTGGTAGTTTAGACCTGTTCGATGCCCAGTTAGCAAATATTTATATTTATATATTATTATTATGCATACATGTATATTGTATATTATTCAATATTAAATGAATGTAAAGTGTTCTCCCAATTTTCTATATAATCGAATAAGTAATTTTAAAGACATCGGTGTTAAAATATGATACCGGAAGCAGATGGAATAGAAGAAAGAATTTTCGAAATTATTGACACTCAGCTCAGCAAAAAATATATGAGAAATCATATTATAATTATAACTAGAGAAGTTACCAAAAGTTAGGCACCAATATTATCACTATAAAATAAATAAAATAAATAAAATAAATAAAATAAATAAAATAAATAAAATAAATAAAATAAATAAAATAAATAAAATAAATAAAATAAATAAAATAAATAAAATAAATAAAATAAATAAAATAAATAAAATAAATAAAATAAATAAAATAAAATAAATAGCAACTACCAAATACAACAAAACTACTTATCATTTAGAAATCATTTCATGATCAGTTAAACAGAATCTGGGAATAAGAAGAAATTTCCCTTCTTAAGGTACTACAAAATATTCACAAAAATCAGTAGCATCGAAGTTAAAACCATTTTTTTTTATCAGTGTGGAATTATGAGAATAATTGAGATCTCAGAATAGGTCATAATTAATCTATTATAGAACACTGAAGTATCTAAGTTACGCAGACGATATGGCTTTCGCCGGCATAAGTCACCGATTGTTTTCTGAAAGCTTCCAGAAAATAAAGAGAGAAAACAATAAGATGGGCCTAGAGAGCCAATGAAAATACGGTAATCGGTAAAAATCACAGACAATAGGCAAATTTGGCAAGCTTAATTATTGAATTTTTTGATCGGAAATTATTGAATTAGGAGACACAAAAAAGTCGATCATTAGGACGATCATTATCCGATAAGCTTGGAAGCCATAATTGTCATGTTTGAAGTATGAATACTATATCTCCTATAATATATCAGGACTCTGGGGATGACTAAATACTCAATATTAGTATAATACTTACAGATATAACAACTATTAATTTACTGTTAATCAACTATTTTTTAAATTCACATTTTTAATTTTTCTCTGTCTTTCTCCCGTTGTAAATAATATTTAAAATTTGATTTAATAAAAATGTTAAGCAACTATTAAGTATGCATACAATATAAACATTGTAATTCTGACCATAAAAGTTAAATACTATCACAATGATCATTTAGAGTTGTCAAAACCGGTCTAAATTAAACGCTTTAAACCAAGTTAATTTTTAAAGTTTTTCAAGAAAGTTTAGTCAGCCATCTTAATATTTTGGTTGATAAGGCAGTTGTGTAATCATGAAGTACTTAATTTTTCACAATTCCATGAAATTTCTTTAAAAAAAATTATTTATGATGCCAAATTGTCTACATTTGTTATATTTCTTTTTGAGAACCTTAAATCATTGAGCACGAAGATGAGCTGTGTTTTAAAAGTTTCTCATTATCTAACTATAAATTATCCACTCTCGGTATTTAAAGGATGATACTAATATTGTTTAATTTTTCTCCTTATATTTTTTTCGGCATTTTCTAAGTGATTAAGTAGGATCTGGGCCGTGTATGTCGGTTGAGTTGGCGTGAGGAGTCGGCTAAGTAGTGGTTTCTGATAAGGAAGAGGTGAGGTAATTCCGATGCTTTCCTTGCTTCGAGAAGGTTAAGGGAAAACACGCAAGATGACCTATAGTTGTCTGGCCCAGGTATAAGCTGTTCATCAACTGCGTCTAGCCATGATTTAGTCACGCAATGCATTCATCTGAAGGGGGGGGGGGTTCTTCTTCTGATTTATCCGCTTCAGTTTAGATATTAAATGCTCTTGTAAATCGATCCATCAACAGATTCTCATTTTCTTTTTCTAATGATAAATAAAACATATACTATAATGTGATGTAAAGATAAGCGTTGTTGAGGTAACGATTATAGCCTTAGATCTTGTTAAATATAAACGTATTGCCTTCTTACTAAGTAATAGTTGTTGTGCCTTCATTGGCTCCAAGTGCTATTTTTTTAATAAAGTAAATTATTTGACTACCTGATAGTGATCGGTAAGCTAGTATGCCGGTACGGTAAGATTCTTTACCGAGCGCCTATATCTTAATGAGTCCACCCTGAGTACTTTACTGCTTCTGTTTTTACTGCTTGTTCTTACCGACTCTCGGTATACCGATTCCTTACTGCCCGGTAAAGAATCTGTACCGAGCGAACGAGCTTACCGATACCTCACCGATACCGTACCGACAAGTGAGGGAGCGGCCTTACTAGGGCGCATGCGTGGAAGCGGGGCGGTAAGGAATCGGTATACCGAGAGTCGGTACGAATAAGTTGTAAAAACAGAAGCAGTAAAATACTACCTTTATATACTCCTATTACTATCTTCAAGTATAGTCTAGGTGTCATCGCAAAATAGCAACGGAGAAAGATATTCATGTTATTTTAATCTCAGGAATTGAGAAATATCCATTGTTGTACAATTATAAATTACCGGAATATGCTTGAAAGGACATGACGGAGAAAGCTTAGTCGGAAAGTTCAAACAAAACAAAAATTTTAGGTATTTACTGTTTATAAAATTAAGGTATTTACTGTTCATATTTTTATTAATTTTAAAATTATAATATTAAATTATACATTAAAGGATATCGCCAGTACTTCTTTCTTTTTCTACGCAATCGCAAATAAATGAAACATGCTTTAATAGTATCTTCTTCTGACGATGACATAATACGCCCGTGACTGCAAGATTCTACCGAAAGTATACCGACATGTAGGGAGATGAAGGCGGTATTGGTAAGCTATCGGTAAAGCAAAAAATACCGCATACCGATACCGTACTGACAAGTCAGGGAGCGGTCTTAAAGAGCTTTCCAACGACATGCATCTTGAAGGTTATAAACTATTTTGATGTTTCTACCCCGTACCCCTGTGTACCAATTTTTTTATTTTATTTTTTTTTTTTTAGTTTCTGAAACTTAGTATATTAAACATATTAACATGAAGTATAGTATATTCGGAATAAGGGCATAGGCCATAGGCCACCTAGGATCAGTAATAGCTGCGCAAGCGCAAATCTAAAATTTGTTGTAACAGCTATAACTCCGAAATTAATAGACCGGTGAAATTTTCAGGGATTCAGCGGGTTAGCCCTTAGAGGTTACCTCTAAGAATTTTATTGCCGTCGTAACTACCAAAAGCAACGTGTTTTTTAAATGCATGGTTTGTTGCATGTTCTTATAATACCTCATTATTACTTGATAGAAAATAAATTTACGATAAAAGATATAAGGTATAACAATAAGTGTTACAAGTATAGATTTAACATTGTTCCAAGCAAACAAAGAAAGAGCTTTACATAGAAGAGAACTTTAAATTAGCGAAAGATAATTAGCGAATATTTTACACGAAACAAGTGCAACACTGTCAGGGTTCACGACTGCAACCTCTTCAGGCTTCAACTAATTAAAGTAGAGTCTGCTACTTGAAAAAAAACTGCGTTTTGGCCTTTTTGTAAAAAGGATTTTTTATCAACATTTTTATTAGGAGAGATAAAAAGATCCTTCTGACACTTTTAATGTACAAGAGGATGTGAAAGTTAGAACAAAAACTCTTTGAATCTATTTTTGATAGTAACAGATCGTGCTTTATATTCTAGAATAATATATCTTTAAAAATCTTATAAAATGTAGAGAATGGAAAAAAGTAAAGTATACATATAACTGTATGTAAAGGATGTGCATAATTAATTTAAAATAACAAGCAATATAATTTTCCAAAACAGATAGTTATCTCAACGAAAACCTATGAAAATGAATAAGCCAAGCCTGAAGTTGTGAGATCATAGGTTTAACCAAGTCTCCCCCTCCCGAGTAAGTTCTACTAAATCTAATCCATCTAGTACAAGTAATGGAGTTGGTTGGCTATCCCCCTTCTCTATTCATGTCTCTCACACTCAAACATTTGACTTCTTTAGAACTACGCACCACAAAGATGTTAACAGTTAGCAGTTACTTTATATGTATACAGAGTGGGCAAAAAAAACCGCACTTTTTTGAACACTTATATAGCTCAGCTTTTGTAATAGATAGAGATATGTGGTTTTCGGGGTCTGAAAACTACATTCTTTAACTTTAAATTTCATATTTATAACTTTAAAAACGCTGGGGTGAAAGCCATGCAATGACGGTTTGAAATTGGGTCTTAAGAAGTTCTTGCAGTCAAGTGGGAGGAGTCCCTCAGTGTTATAACAATCATTGAAGATGTGTTAAGCCCAATGTTGCCTGATGTCTGGGCAATTCTCTTGCAAGTATTGAATTGTTTGTAAGGAGCGATGGGAAGGGGTAACATCTTGCATAAACGTGTCATTTAGCATTTGATCTTTAATTTCAGACTAAATTGTGCTTAACCCATCTTCAATGTTTGTTATGTTATAAAACTGAGGGACTCCTCCTACTTACCTATAATGACCCCCCCCCCCCCCNCATTCCACTATATGGCAATTTATTCTATCAAAACTCTAATACCAGACAAGATTACTACCTGGACAAGGACTTTTTTAAGACCCTATATCAAACCGTCATTGCGTGGCTTTCACCCAATCGTTTATAAATTTATAGATATGAATTTAAAGTAGAAGAATATAGTTTTCATACCTCGCAAACCCCACATCTCTATCTACTGCAGAAGCTGAGCTATAAGTGTCCAAAAAAGTGCGTTATTTTTTTGGCCCACCCTATATATTATCCCTTTGGTTTAAATTAAGATTATTTTGTTACACACATGATTTCGTTGGGATATCACTTCCCTTTATAAGTAATTTTTCGTTCCTACCCTCTTATATATTATTATTCATTTGCACATATAATGTAATAATATATACATATCATACAATATATATTGTATATTAGAAAATAGAGATTAGATAGAAAAGATAAGAATAAGGAATGTAGGATGTAGCCGGAAGATAAAAATAGGTAACAGAAGGAAATAAATAGGGAATAATATTCATTGTTTAGATGAAGGGGTTTGATGGGAGGAAACGCAAAGGCAAGTTATGAAACGTGGTGGTGTTCAAATATAACTAAAACATTATTTGGTGTACGTGTGCGGACAAAAGGGAAGTGTATGTTCATAACCTCTGAAGTCAATACTCATTACAGCTCAACCAAACTTATTCCAATATAAAGTTTCATTAATGAGAATGAAATAATACTATAGTTTTGACGTTCTCTACTAGGAGCACCCTCATATGGGGTACTAGGAGGTACCCATTATAAGTTATTTTCGTTTTTTGTTTCATTCGGAAAAAAAAACTTTCGGGAGTTTTAAAGTGAAAAAAAAAATGAATACCTATGTCTCATCGGGTATTTAAAAAAAGTAATTTACGAATTTCTCTTCTCATTTTTACTTTTCCTCACTACCTATAGTAGGAAAAGTATTGTTTTCACCAAAACAATTTTTTTTCGATATTTCAACGGAATTATCCGTTTTGGGTGTTTTTAAGACCTCCTGAGTGGTTTTCAGCATGAAGTCTTTAAGTATGTGTGTTATCATCGTAGCGCCCAAGGTATTTAACCTAGAGAGATGAAACTTGGCAGAAAAATTAGTCATTACCTGTAGTGGTGCCACCCGGAAAAATCAACTTTTTCCGCCATCTTGAACCCAGTTTGCTGAGCCAGCAAAACTTTAAAAAAAATCGTAATAAATTGAAAATGGTCCTGATCGAGTTGCAATTTAGCACGAATGTACCTCTCTGTATGACAAACAAGCCCACCAAATTTCATTTTGATAATGGCCGCCATTTTGAAGTTATCAATTTTTGAACTTAGACGGTTAATAATACCGAAAGTATAAATAAGTTTTTAATATATAGCGTTTCGTTGGAAATGAAAAAAATTAAGGAACAAATATAAAAAAACCCGATGAAATTCCATTTATTAGTTTAAAAGTTATAAGCGAATATAATTATTTATTAGCGCGATAATTTTGATGACGTCAAAATTTGTTTCTATCTGTAAAAATACCACCGAACTTCAAATATTTAAATAAAATATAGGTATTAAAAATAAGGGTTTTTTAAGAATGATAATAAATTAGTTAGTTCAGAACGGTTACCCATCCAAGAACTGACTACGTCCCGTCTAATGCTGCTTCCTCCTGCTGCGCTGAAGTGAGGAAAAGTTCCGAGGTACCCCGTACCCGATTTTTTCTTACTATATTAACTGCATAATAGGATCTCACCATTATCCGGGGTGGGATATAGACTGAAACCTTCAGGTTAAACCACATGACGTTGACATATCTCCCAGGTCATAATCGTGGTCTAAGATCAAAGGCTAATAGGTATGTATTAGTACCACCCAAAACACTAGAGGATTACTAATTAAAAATACGACTAGAACATTAAACATTATCTGAAATGAGTTAAATCCAGTGAATGCATGACCTGAGATCAAAAGTTTTATCAAATAAAATCTAAGTAAATTTTGAAAAGGGAAACGAATTAATATATTTAAAAAAAAAAAAAAAAAAAAAAAAAAAAAAAAAAAAAAAAACCTAACATAGTTTTTAATAAATCTAACAAAGTGTTTGCTGACCTAGGATTTATGCTTATATGATGCTTTTACTCTCGTTTGGACTCAAAATATCCTTAATTATTGAAAAATAATCTCTAAATTATCTCTGTATCTTCTTTTCTTGTTGGGGAGGTCTCTAAAAACTTTCTCCATATTCTAAACTATCTATGTATTTACATTTAGGGAGTTTTCCCTCTTTTTCTCCCCAACTCTTTAACGTAGTCCTCAAGGGGAATGTGTGGTCTTTCCTTCTAGTTTAGCCTCCACGAATTGATTATGCTTTTTCTAACTGGCTATATTTTATTTTTGCACTTTACCTTTATGAGGAAATTGACTTCCACCTCACAATTAGCTATAACTCTTTATTCTAACTCGCTATCCAGTTCTATATTCCACTATGATGATGTCTAGTTATGATTAAAAGTCATGTAACAAAGAGTTATGTGAGGATAGAGTGGATTAGTTTACGACTTTCGGTATCATTATTTAGCTCCTTAGATCAAACAAGTAGTATGTATGTACAAGTCTTTTTAGCGAGTTTATTAAAATGGAAATAAATTATTATTGGTTTATTTTACTAGTTTAAAAATTATCAAACTGTAACATAATACTGACATCGCCATAGAGTAAATTCAAAAAGTAACAAAAAAATAAAAAAATGTGTAGTCAAAAAAGAAGAAAGAATGCTTTTTAAAATTCCACGGTTTTTTAAAAGTCCTACATTTTAATTTATCAAGGGTTTTAATTTCCTTTTTAACTATTTTTTTATTCATGATTGTACTAAAACAGAAAAATATATTCAGCAACCCCAAACTCCATCGAGAGGAAAGAAAAGGAGGAAGTATTTTCGAGATTAGATTTAAAACAATAAACTATTTTTTTCTCTCCCAGGTAAAAAGGTTTTAAAAAAGTATTATTAAAAAAATGGGGAGGGGATAAACAAAGAGGCAGATTGGTAACAAGAAGGTTGGAAAAACGGTTGTGCAAAACGTAGCAGGAAAACAACTAATGCTCCATCTTGAAGCTTTTTGGTGTGTGCCTTGCATGCCAAATAGTATCTTTATTTTTACGAAAAAAAAAAAAACAGATTTCCCTTATACTTTTTTTTATCTTAAGATTTATAAAAAAATGTAGAATAGAAAAAGTGAATGGGAAAGTGAAAAGAAAAAAAATATATACTAAAACTAAAAGTCGGAGTTAAAAAACAAAAGAATCTTGTAGGGGGGTTGAACGCAAGGAGGAGGTGTGAAATTCCAGCAGGACACCGAGGAAAACTCATGGAAAAAATTGTTAAGGTGGAAAATGCCTTCCCGGTGTTACAAATCCAGTGCTCGCTCTAGCGTTAGCTTAGTTAAAAATAAGAGAAAAAAGAAAAAATCCTTGGTCGGAAGCCAGCCTTTAAATTGCATGCATAATGGAAAAGGGGTTTTTGAAGTATTCAGGTATCGGAAGAAGGTAGCCTCTAGCCGATCGAGCTCCTACTTCAAGCCCTCTTGCAATAGCATTTTAGAATCGCTTCACTTGCCTTTACCCTCTTACTACTTTGTGTGCTTCGGGAGTCGGCAAGAAAAAGTAAAGAGGACAAGGAAAAAAAAAGAAACTCTTTCAAACCCCTTTTTATAATGCTGAACGACTATAAAAGTTTGTTTTACAATTTCAACCTGAAGTGAATTTTTTTGCAATAGAAAAAAAGGGAAATTAACTTTTATATTAAACGATTTGTTATCGGGAAGGGTTACATTCCTGTATCGATTTTTTGGAGAAAAGAATGCCAGAGAAACAATGGTGTTTAAAAAAATATATATTTTTGGCTTTTTTAACTTATTTTTTTTGTGTGTTTTGCCTCTATTTCTTTATCATAGAGAATGTGGTATAATAACATATATTGCTTTTTTTATATTAAGCTAAGCGATTTTATGCTTTAAAACACAACTCTGCATAAGTATCGTATTAAGGAAATTATGGAAAGCAATTTTAATATCTTTCAATTTTATTTATTTTTATAGTTAAAGAGTCACTTCAAACCAGGTATCGCTTAAATTGGTGGTTTAAAAAAATCCAAGAGGTATAAGTGGATAAGTCGTTTGCTCGAGTTAAAAAATAATTTAGTGTTATGATTTTGAGTTTAAAAGAAATGAAAATATTTAATGCTTTCAGTTCAAGGGAGTAATATTAAAAAAAAATAAAAGACTTTTAAAATGAATTAATCTATTTTCAACAAAGTTAATGAGTTTAAAGTGTCTTTTATAGCACAGGTATAATTTAAAATTTTAATTAAAGGAAGAACATGGTCTGCTTGTTTTATAAAAATAATTTAGATGAAATATCAATGAACCAGTGTTGTTTCTTTTCATACATACTAAAACAATTTAATACCTCTTAGCATAATTTTCTTTCGTCAGAATCTACCGCCGCCGTTTTACATACTGGGATATTTCACAAGTAAGCTCATCAAGTGCGCTATTATCAACCACATTTGATGGACAATGAATGTAACCTAAATATTAAATAGTCAATTTTCTTCGATTGGTCCCTTATGATTATATTAGATTTTCTTCTCCTTTGGTCTTCAGGGACAAAAAAGTTTAAAAATAAAAATATTTTCTATTTACTTAAAATTTTTGCTATATTTTCCCCATACCTGGGCATCTTCAGGCCTTGAATTGTAAATAAAAAATTACATTTGTTTGGTTTTGGAGATTAGATTAATACAATTTTTTAGTAACATTTCTTAGTATTGTCAAAGAGTTACTCCTAGTCAATCCTAGAAAATGTACAAATAAAATCAGCGTGTAATTTATAAATTACAAAACATCATGAATTTGATATGTTGAGGGTGTAGGTCTCGCTAATTGCCCCAACATTTTTGTAGGTCAATATATTTTCCGATGTTTGCATTAAAAAATCATGTAATTCAAGTAAAAAAGAAAGGGTTATTTGTAAATTTCCTATACATCGTTAAATTGACATGTTTGACACATACCACATCAAAAACGGTCAAATTCTCAGTATTTTTTTAAAAATAAGTTGTAGGTTACTCTAAAATGATTTCTCACTTGAAGTTTCAGAGGAATATTTTTTTATTTCAAGATTTGTATGCGGGGCCGTGGACTCCTACCGTGTACAAGTACAAGCAAGGGCATCAAAGTCTAAGTTTCTAAGAACGTGTCCAAGTTAAAGGTGTCAATTATTAGTAAGAAAGAAAACTCACCTTTGGGTGTGCTCTTCGAGGGAACGCAACTTTGGGGTCAATCTGAAAAACAAATTTAAATCAGATTAGTAAAATAAGAATCCCCAACAAACGTAATTACCTACATAATATATTAAATAAATGGATGATACATTCTAAGGAGGCTATAAACTCAACATTACAAAAATATATCAAGGTTTAAAAAATAAAATGTAGGTAGTTTAAGGTCTGGTCATTAAATGATAGATGTGGTGAAGAATAAAATTAGTACAAACTGATACATTTTGTGGTTAATAGTTCATGCCAATGGCTGATCTCTTCAGAATTATGCTCCGTTTGCTTTTAGCTGGGCCAATAGAAAATGAACTGGTCCAATAAAGAATCAGTTATTACCATCGATCATTGTCACGAGTCAACAGAAACGAATAAAAGACAGGCAAGGAGGTGGGAGATTGAAATATGGAGATTTCTTCTCAAGAGTTGGATCGTGAGAGGTATAAAATTTGTCGATAGAAACTCCAGATTAGCTTGGTTGGAGTATCTCCCAGGGGAGAGTGATAGACTGAGAGCGAAGCGATATAGAAGAGAATTATGGGAGGTGGAAAGGTTTCCTGGACCTAACCGAGGGAAATCTCAGGGTGCCCTTGTAATTCGGCCTGTTAAGAAAATTGTCTAAACCGTTGCTCTTCCCGGGGATTCTGGGGCCGGAGTGGGGTCCCTTCTGCATAGCCTCACCCCGTTCCCGAGCCCTTTTCTTAATGAGGCAGCTCCTTAGAGGCGGCAAACAAACGCCCCTCCTTTCCGTCAAAGCCTTCCACCCCCGACCTGCTGATTCAGCCGACCGCTTAACAACCTCCCCTGGCCCTTTTAAAAAAATCCCCTACCACCCTTTTTGTAAAGAAGGAGCACCTCCAAATTAATTATTTAAAAATTCTACGGCTCCTCTTGGGAAGCCGGAGGGAAGCTTAAAAATAATCAAAAATCCGTTTAAAAAAATGGAAAAAGAAAAAAGGTAGAAAGCGGATCAAAAGAGAAATACAGGAATCCCATTAAATTTCCCAGTAAAAGAAAAATGGAGGTCAACCAGGAATATTAACTTTAAACCTATAACAAAATGCGTTACTCAGTTTTCAAACAATGTGCCGAAGGCTTAGTGAAAATGATAAGAAATTATGGGCCACCTAAGGATCATTTGTGTAGTTATGTATGTGATGTCAAATAACCGAAACAATGTAAGTATATGCTTTGTCCTTATGCATATTGCAGGTCTTAACTAAAAGTAGGAGCGGTAGAGCTGAGAAGTTGGAGAGAAATAGGATAGAGAGTGAAGGAGAAAGGGGCGGGGCCACAGCAAAAGTTGCCCGCTCAGCCACTAGATTACACTTCTACAGTGCACATCTAAACTTTGACAAGGGAATTTAAAGTTAAAACGGAGCGAGTAGAAGTAGAAATTACTCAGGATTGTTACTCAGCACGCAGGGACCAGGCCCAACTCAACGTCCTCAGGGATTAACTGGGGGGACGAATTTAAACAAATTCAAGTTTTTGAGAGCCCCCTGTTTTACTCTCGACTTAAATTTAATCAAGCAGTTCATACTCCGCCGTTCTTCTAACACTAGAAAGCAAAAAATCACTGGATCAAAAAGATGCAGATGTTGAAGATTTATTATTTTATTTAATATCCTATGATTATGATTCTAACAGCCTTTACCCCACGCTCCACACTAGGCTCATGGTAGGGTTCATAATATAATAATATATAAATTATCATACCATATAAATCATAATATATAAATTACATCCCTCTTGAATCAAGATGGCAGATTCTAAGCGAGTAACTACGGCGTAAGAGGATTCTACTTTATTAGGAGGATTATAATTTGTCGTCTGGACGTCCCACTCCACAATCTACTCTACAACCTCTCAAGCCATCAAACCACAGGTGAATCAGTTTTTATTTTAACCAACAAACTATTTTATTTTATCTAATTTAAATTGTATATGTATTTATTACGTTTTTCTGGGTTCACCATATTTCCCACCCACTTGGTTGTCGTGCTTTATTGGCAGGCAAGATTCTAATGTTGAGAATCCCCCCAATTCATCACTTTTTTTTAATGTTAACTTTACTCTACTCAGAGACTATATGATGCGGAGTTGGCTTGACGCACTGATAATCTGATAATTTTAAATGAAACATTAAAATTTAGATAAGGGCTAGACGTGTAAAAGGAATTAAAGGTAAGTTATACCGGTCTGAAGTGGGAGCCAGCCCTAAGGTGCCCATCTAGGTCTAATCCCTAAATCTTAAACGCTTATAATTAAGGAGCCTTGTCTCTCTTCGGGTTTCCATGGTAACCGGAGGTGGACCGGCTGTAACTAATCCCCGGGCCTGGTTAAACGGTCCAAGTCGTTACTAAGTTGTGGTGCTCTCTCCCGCCCCTAGCCTTCCCTCTCACCCTCTTCCACCGGTTTGCTAAGGTAAGGACTTGGCAACTAGATCTAAAGGACGTATATCAATAGCTTTAAGAGAATCTAAGACTCTATCTTCGGCTGCACAAAGACAACCTGGCAAAACCTAACATAAAGCAGGCTTAATCCGCGTCCTTAGACCGACCTAACTTGAATGAATATCAAGGTAAAATGCTTACTAAAGGTAAATAACTTTATACAAGACTATAAAATTAAAGGTTTTAACTCGAGTACCAACTTTAATCTCTTTTTTAGTGTTAGCCTTCCCTTCTTGAGAATTTAATTCAAGAGGAAAAACGAAATGAATACCTTCCTCAGTAATGTAAACATACTTATTTTAAAGTACTGTGCCAAAATCGAACTTCGTTACTTGATGTTACAAAATGGACGGTAAAAAACTCGACTTTTTATCATTTAAATAACTATAGGGTAAAGGTTAGTGTGAAGGTCAGTAGTGGTCACTGTTTAGTATGAAAGGGTGATAGTAACAAAGTCACTAAACATGTATTAATCCCGTCATTAACAATATGTATTGTAATTTTGCAGCCAAGAAGTTACTGATCACTATTCCCCAATGGTACTGAAATTATTGTTTTCTTGAATAATACTTTCAGTAAAAT
This sequence comes from Gerris buenoi, assembly GCA_001010745.2. Classification (NCBI taxonomy): domain Eukaryota; kingdom Metazoa; phylum Arthropoda; class Insecta; order Hemiptera; family Gerridae; genus Gerris; species Gerris buenoi. Next base: position 1,845,081 of record KZ651175.1, on the reverse strand, counting down.
TTGCGAAACAGCAGTTTAATATTTATTTCTAAGTACACAAAACTCAAAACAATAGACACAAATATAGAGACATTTAAGACTTAAAAATGAAAACCCTACCTATTTATACATAACTCAAACATTATTAATAAATCTTGGAGACAAGAATAGCATTTATTATTCCCTTTAAATATTGAAAGGTGAAGCATTTGAATTTAGCTAAAGCAACATATTACACGAATAATGTGCCTTAAAAAAACAAGTTAAAGTAAGTTGACCACGATGTCTTGGTAAAGGTTTTGATATTCAATTGAACGCAAAACAATTATATGAATTGTAATAAAATAGAAATTAATACTTACCCATTTTAATACGTCATAAATATTAATATGATAATTGCTTATTGTACATAAAATTGATTTTTTTACATCAAAACAAAGATGTAGTTTACGTTTGCACAGTTAATATCGTCATATACGTATATAGCATAGTTTTTAGCGAATTTTCGTAGAAAATTAAGCTATTGCAATGCGAATTTTTGAAAAATGTTTTCATGGATTCCGTTTCAGACCATTCTTAATCGATATGTATGTATATATGTGTCACTCCAGACGATATCTCCCCTTAGAATTAACTTAAAAATTTCAAACAAATTTTTAAAAAAAATGTCAATAATATCACAAGAAAGAATGAGTTTGTTGGCCAGAATTTTTGGAGTCCATAAAGGGCAAAATGTTGACCATTTAGGGTCAAAAACAGCATAAAAACATGTTTATTTCATTTTACCCCTCTTTTACATAAAAATATGATAAAAGTGTACATAACAACAATTACTGTACTCTTAAAGAGCTTTCCAACGACATGCATCTTAAAGGGTAAATACTATTTTGACTTTTGTACCCCGCACCCCTGTGTACCAATTTTTTATTTTCACCCATCCAAATTCTAAACCAAAATTTTCCTATATTCTCGTAATCCAATACGCAGGTTTCTTTGAAAATTCGCTAATTAAGTCATGGTGCATGACTGGACTTTTTTATGAGGTTTTCCTTTACAAATAATTAATTATTCTAAACTAATTAGATTGCACTTACTTTTGATTGTTTGTTTTTTACTCATCTTGTTCGAAAGCACTTAAGGCGTAGAGAAATAATACAGAGGATTTCCATATATGTATACGCTCAATTAAGGTGAAAAAATAAAGCCACTGGCCTAGTTGGAGGGGTGGGGCTAGTGACATTTTCTTTTTCCTAGATGGCCAGAACTTTTGAATTCAAAATCCAGCTCTCATTGCCTCCCTTACACATTTTTGCAAATTTTCCCACGCTGTCAGAAGTCAATACTAATTATAAAAAGAATATAGCCCTTTGCCCTTAAAAGGTCGTGGAAACGAAAGTATTTGGGCATTTAATTTAATTTCTTGGTCAACATAATAATAGGAAACATAGACACTGATTCCTAGCATGATCCCCGCCCGGAGCATGGGGTGAAGCCTAAGGCTAAATAATATGATCTGTCCGATACAACTCGAACTTAACTTTCATATATGTATAAGAGTGCAAAATTAATTGGTCCCTAGTTTTCTATTTATTAGTTGTTTTTGTTTTAATTACATTTAATTATTAACTCTTCCGGCGGGGAATCGTTCTCGGCCTAAGCGTTCGCGTTCGGAGCCATTATCGCAGAAACGAGATTTCTCACATTTTTAATTTTTTTGGGAGGATTTAAAGCTGAAATCATCGTCAAAATTTCAACTCGGGGTATAATTGTTTTTAACATATACTCCGAATTTAATCGGCCCAGTAGTTTAGGCTACTGACAGAACTAATATTTTTTAAAACAATACTTTTTTTTAATCAGGGACCTTAAATCGTTTAAATCCACAAAACTCTCACAATTGAATGTACGCCATGACAATATCTTCTCTCAATTAATTGACCGAGCGAAGCGAGGTCTATGTTTTAACTTTTTCTTCCCCGGTACTGCCTAGTTGCCCAGGTACTGGACCGTTTAGCATTTTGTTTGAAAATGTTTGTTACACGCTTACGGTCAAACGCTTTGTTCGATTTTCTTCAAATTTGGCATGGATGTTCTTTGAAGTCATGAAAAATAACGTACGAGTTTTATATTTAATGAATTTAATTTTCACAATTTTTATAAACAAAAATAAAATTAAAAATATTTTTTGTTTATCATGAAATTTGGCATGAATATTCCTCCAAGTCTAGAAAATAAATATGTATAGTTTTTTTGTTATATATATTTTTTTAATTAATTCATTCAAAAAAAAAAAAAGTTTTTATTTTTTCTTGAAATTTGGAATAGATATTCCTTTAAGACATTAAAATCGATTTATATGGTTTATTTGCTTAAAAAATGTTTAGAAGTAGCATAAAAATAACCTTCCCAACAGGGAATCGAACCCGGAATCCTCCGGTT
>KZ651175.1:1817023-1832795 GCA_001010745.2 Gerris buenoi | reverse complement strand
TAATTATTTTCGAATTTTATTTTATGACATTAAGAGCTTTCCAAGACAAACAGTTTGATAACCCGCTCGAAATTTTCCGAACAAAAAAACACCCATCAAGGCCGGTTCAAAGTTTTCGTGTTTTTTTTTAACTTGATGAGTAATAGAAAACTATATATAGAGATATAATTTCTTTGGGCCTTAAAGGGTTAAATAACTTAAGCTTCTTCCTCCTTTTCTTTAGAATAAAACAGCTATATTTCGCCTTAACTAAGAGGTTCTTCAGGCTGATAATATTTTCTAAGACATATCCTTATTAAGAATTAAAACACAATTTTCATCAGGTAAAAAAAACAAAAAAAAAAACTTGTCATTCCAACAAACACACAATAATTCCATATTATGGGTTGAGTCATAAAATTAAAATGAAAAACTGTCAAAGCGAATCCTCCCTGAATGACTGACTCACAGGGAGAGACTTCTCGTGTTTTTTAACTTTTACGCGACGCGGATTCATTGATAAAAAAAAAAATCATTAGGGGGCACTGGGGCTACAAAAAAACGTGAAAAATCATGTAAAATCCCACGGTCCTACACCTACATTAAGTATCACCCTTTATGTGCCGACCAAGTTTCATGAAGACGGATGATCATGTTGGCTTTGACCTATTAAAAATCAAAATCACCCCGATAATTTGTGGGTGGTAGGCTAAAGGTTTGTTTGTCATTTCCATTTTGCACGTTTGCCGTTCAGCAGAAGATATACATGTTACAAAAAAAAGGAGAGGGAGTATTTGTTGGGAGTATTGTTTTATTTCTCTGTCTATTTCCCATTGTTAATAATAATTATAATTTGATTTAATTTAAAATTTAAACTTTCCGTAGTATGAATACTACCAAAAACTTAAAAAATGAATGTTTAATCTATGTTCCTAGGTGTGATTATGCGGAAACTAATTTATTTATTTATTATCATTAACCTATAGAACAAACTTTATTATTGAATATTTTCTTTATACTTGTGTAACCATACAATATAAGCATAATAATAATAAATATATCTATGTATAAGCTTATAAAAATAATTATTTGTTAAAAAGTTAATATGAAGTCATTTCTGAAAATTTAAATATGTTTGTTCGGCTGTACACCAAGTGCGCCGGGAAAGGTTGGGTCACGGGGGAAGTGCGCCAGCCCTTTTATAAAGAGTAGGTACAGTCAAAGTGCGCCGGGCAAATCCTATCTATTGAAACAGGTAGTCCGCCCGTAGTCGTTGTCAATATCCCCATATACTCAATATAAAGCAGTTGAAAGTTACTTTTAACAAACACCTCAGAATAGAAACATCAGTAGAATTTTTTCTTACATTAATTACACTCACTTATTACTACATTCATAAGTGAATGCTAATATTTATTAGAAGGGCTTAGATTATATTTTAAACATTAATAAAGGCAGTCATGAAAACTACCTAATATATTCTGCATATTATGTAAATAACATATAATACAATTGAGTCAGGTCTGAAATCTGCACCCTGTAATTGAAGTGCTGGGGAAGACACTTTAAACGGCTTGTTGGATTCCAATTTCTAAGTCCGCTACAAAGTTCTTCGGGTTTAGACAGTGTACAAGAGGTATAACCTGGGCTTACATAACCTCACCTTTTACTTACAAACTTTGATATTTTAAGAGGCTGGCGTACTTCGACTGTCACCTTTTTCTAATCCTAAGGGGCTGGCGCATTTCAGTACCAGCCGTTTGTTCATTATAAATACTAATTTTTCTAAGCAAAAAGAGAAATAGGTCCAATACATAAATCCGTTTAAGGTCAGGGAATATTTTTGGTTCCATGTCTGTCAGTCGGTCTTAAGGTCTGCTCAATTTTTGCGAACCAAAATATCTTAAAAACTACTCGTTGGATTTTAATAAAATTATAGGATGGTAGGTCATAATTTAGCCCATTGTTGGTCCATACATTTTGTTCAATGTAATACGCAGAAGGTCCCTTTTATTTTCAAGTGTCTGTGCTCTTTAAAGTTTGCTATAGTGATACTAAATTTATGTAAACAAATCAAAACAAATATGACAGATTTAAAAAACGGGGAAAAATTAAATAATAGCTTTTAAAAGCTTAAAATCATTAATATATACAGTGTGTCCCCGGATCGACGCATGAATAGGTGAAAAAGACTAAACATTTTTGAATTAAAATTTCATCTTCTGGGGTTCAGCCCGGCTTGGATAGAAACTAATGTATGTCATAATTTAAGTTTCGGAAAATTAAGTATGTCTTGGAAATTTACATAATAGTTATTTTTCCCACTAGTATCTTCTCTAGGAGATACGAAAAAATTTTATTAGAAAAAGTTGTTCAGAAAGAAAAACTGAGTAAGAATACAAAATTTTAAAACGCTTCGCCTACTTTGATATATTGCATTATTTACCACTCCATAGTATGCCTATTGTGCTGTTAAAAATACGAAGTTAAAAATAATAATTTTAGTGGTGTTTTCTGTGCCATAAAATTGGTTTCAAATTTCGCAAATACCACTATGAATATTATTATGTTAGTAAAAAATTAAATTTAATCGTGAATTATTTGTTTTGTTATTGTTATTATTCTTATATCTTATAATAAATATTTAAATTTCTTAACAGACAATGAAAGTATTTCTTAACAGTCATTGAAAGTAAACTAAAATTTGTTTGAACTTGCATAATTTATCAATTTTGTAAGAACTTTTCATCTCGGAATTTTTTAATATTTTCAACAATTCAAAAAACGGTAAATAATGCAATATATCAAAGTAGGCGGAGCGTTTTCAAATTTTGTATTCTTACTCAGTTTTTCTTTCTGAACAACTTTTTCTAATAACATTTTTTCGTATCTCCTAGAGAAGAAGCACTTTACTAGTGGGAAAAATAACTATTATGTAAATTTCCAAGACATACTTAATTTTCCGAAACTTAAATTATGACATACATTAGTTTCTATCCAAGCAGGGCTGAACCCCAGAAGATGAAATTTTAATTCAAAATTTTTTAGTCTTTTTCACCTATTCATGCGTCGATCCGGGGACACACTGTATATGAAATTAGACGTGAGGAAGCTATGAGTCAGACTAATAGCACACTATTTTTTTTAATACGCTGATTATATTTAATTTTTCTCCTCGAGATAAATTCACCAGTAATTTACATCAAATAGCGATGGAAAACTATGTTTTAAACAAATCTAGTAACCTGTAGTAACTAATACATTTACCTCAGGTAGATTAAATCAACTTATAAAATAAAATGTATAGAAATATTTTATAGAAATTACCTTTATAAAAGCTAGATTATTGCATATACCTGGATTGGAAACTCTAAAATGAATACGTACTAAAAAAAAAATATTGAAAAAAATAAATATTTTACTGACCTTTTTACCGTCTAACTCGTGAGTTCCTTGTGTTAAAACCTTATCTACGCTAGAGGGATCTGCGAATGTGATAAAACCGAATCCCCTGAAACACAAAAATAATAGATTAAAATAAAATAAAAAATTCTTTTAATTTATTATTTATTTAATTTTTTTTTCTCTTTCTTTTAATGTACTTTTAATTGATCAAAAGTACATTAATTTCCCTATGTTAAATAATAATTAATATTTAATGTTAATAATATTAAATTTGCTTCATTTCCTCCAATGCTTATCATCTCATTAATTTAAAGTGAAGATAAACATTTTACATATGTGAGGAAAACTTGAGGAAAAGAGGCATTTAGACCATTTTAACTCAGGTCATGTAATAAATATATACACATAATATTTTCATATAATAAAAACATAATATATAATATGCCTTGGAGTATTCTATAATACAGTACAGAATCATAGCTATCGGGGTACAGCCAGTTTATCGATTTAGATGCATCTAGAATTAAATCATAACACCCTTATATCAGTCTAGTGACTACTTTAGTGACAGACTTTTTCAGGAGTTTGACATAAAAACCGTGGGGTTTGCTTTAGCCAAAAAAAAAAAAAAAAACAAAAAAAAAACAGTAAATCCTCATATAAAATAGAACACCTAAGTTTATTACTTCTCTGTATTGGACCCTATTTTCAATCTAAGACTTTAAAGATAAAAATCTTTGGAAAAAAATGTACTAGATAGCCTTATTGAAGTTTTAGTGAACCTATTACTATACTCACAGACCGATTTAGACTACATTTCCATTTACAAGCCTAAAATTAAAGATGGTTAAGTGGAAAATAAATAATTTATATGGTTCTTCTCTGAATTCTGCTGAAAGTAATTTATCTGAGACGGATCGCTCTTGAACAAGTAGGTACGTAACAGGGTCAGTAAAATGGACCTGTAACGAGTTTAATTTAACGATCGTTCTTCGTTCTTCCCCTTTTGGGACTCTTGTGGGCAGGATATGATATGAATGGATAATAATAACGGTAAAATATACTGAAAGAGAGAAAATTGATACTGAAGAACAGTGGGATACGTAAATTACGTCTGATAAAAAAATCGAACAATAATTCATAACAATGCACTTATTGCGTTTTAAAGTTTAAGCTTATAACTGTTTCAATAAAACTTAGTTTTTTTATAAGAGAAGTAATTACATTACTAGAAACACAAGCTTTACTAAAAAAAAAAAAATAATAATATAAAAATTGGGTTCTTTATAAAGGTTTGGTGTTTAGACAATACATGTATTTTTTAATTAATATAAAAATGTTTTTAGGAAGCACTGTAATTAACCTGAACACACATATTCCTCTAAACATTCAGTGAGGGTTTGTTAATATAAGAATGTAAAATGAGAAAAAGGGGTGAAAAAAAGAACAAGTAGTTAGGGGGTTGGATAAATAAAAAAAAAGTATTAAAAAAAGGAGAATTTTAGGAGAGCTGAATTATTGTACAGAGTATAATAAAAATAAAACTTCTCTCCTTTAATAGGTCTCTGTGGAGTCATTTACGAGGGCATCTCTTCACCAGGGCCCGGGATCCAAATAATAAAGTGACCACCGTGTTATCTGGAGCCGGCTACCATCATCCCCAGGAAAACTGCTTCGGATAACCAACGGAAAAACATTTATTTCACAAGGCTTTCCATCAATCTAACTTATTATTTCCTCCTTTTCAACAAACAGTTTAGAAATTGTGACAATGTAGAATATACACAACACAACTAACTAAAAAAAAAAAAAAAAAAAAAAAAAAAACACGAACAGATAAGAAGTGTATTTTAATAATAATAAATAAATAAAAAATTACCAAGTATACGAATATAATATATCCTAAAAGTTCATAGTTATATAAACTATTACCATGCCATTTAGTTTAAGTTAAATTTAAAAAAAAAGTCATCAGAATAATTTTGCACAATGTTATCTTTTAACTATGAAAATATAATTTTGAATATTCAAGTTGAAATAATACTGAGGCCTGTTATTTGATTAGAGAAGTAAAATTTGGATAAATGGGCAAGTCTTTATACTTACAATATACTATGTTTTTAAATTAATGTTTCCCATTTTTTTCTTCTCCTATTTATGATTTTTTTAGAGGCATATTTAATTTAGGTTTTTTTTTTTTATCATCCTACAGGGGGTGGGGAATTATGGAATAAGGGAAAGTGACAAGGGGAGAGGGGCGTACTGGGAGGCTTTAATGGCCGCTCCGACAAGGCAGGCAAACAAAGGAAATCCTAAACCAAGATTATCGCTATTAATCTTCCCTATGACGACCTCCCCACTTTTCCTGGTAAAAAAAGAGACAAAAGACGACCTGATGGGACTGGGAGGGGGGAATTCTGATGACAAGACTTGACATATCCCTCGTACGCTTTCCCACCAAGCGGAGATGGGGGAGCATATACCGCCTGATCTTTTTCTATAACAAATATGGTTGTTAGGCTATATCCCCAGATCGGAGACAGGTTGTTAGGCTCTTTTTCTTATTTTTTAGTCCACACTGTTTGGTTGCCAAGAATATATATAGAATAGGTATTACTTTACAAATTTAAAGTTTATCCTAATGTGTTATTTGAAAAAAGTGCTTTATTTATTCGTGAATATGCAATTTCATACTTAATTATTATTAATAAAAAACAATGTTTAACAAGTAAATAACCAATCTATATTGAAAATAAATGTGTGAATTTCATTCAATTTGTAGATGTGTACTCGTACTGTAAAACAAAATAAGAGCATGTCTGAATTAGAGTTGTATTTAATAAAGGTGCAGTTAGCAAACAACTGCCATAGACTGCTACCCTTCCGTTCTCTGACTGGAGCTGAGAATTACGAAATCAGAGTGGGAAATGAAAGAATAACTTCTGCTGTTTGTCACCAAGCCTACTAGAGCTTAAGTGAAAGGTAGGCTGACTTAGGTAGGAGCTAATAGATGTAAGAGACTGAAGCACCTTACACGTGGAGGGTTTTCAGTAGATGAGAGTCCCCTGAGGGTGCACAAGGCTTTGTGCCCAACCACTATACAAGCGTGTGAAGTCCAATAACTAAGAGGTAAATGCAGAAATATCTTGTTAATTAAAAGCACACAAAGTAACTAAGAGAAATGCATGAGATAATCTAATTTGCCCGACGCAATCAACCAAAATATTCCAGAATGGATAAGATACTATATAATTAGATAATTACATATATTCAATCTGGTAAAATATAAATTTTAATTATCCGCTAATGACACACATTATATTAAAAACATTGCCCAAAAACCTTTGACATTTATAAAACATTATCTCTGAAAAAATATTATATTAAATATGTATTTCCCGCCACATAATTAGTGATGTTTCCCGAAAGGCTTATTGTTATTTGAACTAAAGTTCAAATAACTCAATAAAAAAAAAGCCATCGTATATTAACTGGACTTAAAGTTGGATATAACGTCAAGTAGAAATAATGAGAATATATACATGAACAAAATTTACATGAAGTAAGAAATTTCATATAAATAATAGCAAAAAATACAATAAAATATTGAGTTCATTTCTCTTTCATTTAAACAAAATAAATAAAACATTACCGGTTACTATTTCAAGAAGAAGAAAAATGTGACACATATAATATACGTATAAGAAATTGGGTTTGGGACCAACAAAGCATCGATACTCCTTATTATATTTGATTTGTGGAGGTAAATAAAAGTGTGACCCTCTTCTCCACCTCAACTCTACGGTACACGAGGAGAAAAGAAGAAATAAGGGAGTGAAGGCACTAGTATAAAATAGGACAGAGGGACTTGTCAGACAGCGGTGCCGGCAAGGACAGGGCACTGGAAATAAACCCTACCTTGGCAAGTTTTTTCGAGAGCAAGGTGTCACATATGTGTAGCGAGTTGTGTGTCTATGTGAGTACTTTGCTTTATTTCTTCACCGTGTGTGTTTGAGTTGAAAACGGAGTAATGAGGTTGGACCTATTTGGTAGGGCACGCAGGAGTGGCAACCTAACAAGCCAAGGCTAACCCTTCAGTAGTACCACACAACTCTCTCTACACTTACAAACACAATAGCACACAGTAAATTGTGTAACACATACAGTCTAAACCATTCCTACGACGCGACCTAGTCGAACGAATTTTTTTTTTTTTTTTTTTTTTTTTTTTTGTACGTCGAATACTTCACATTGATCGAACTATCGAAATGCTCTAGCAGAAAAAAAAGTTTATTTTATAAGCATGATTATATTTCTTACTAACTATATTTAACTAAATATTTGTAAACGTATGCACTGCAGCTTGACATAAAACAAATTTAATTAACTCGAAGTATATTTAAGTTTACATTTCGCTACTGTTTTAAATTTTAATAGCTTGGCCCTTAAGATGTTAAAAATATATTAGAGAAAATCACAAAGAAAAAGTTGTACAGGAAAATTAGTACCTCTATTCCTAATTAATTCACCTTTCTATAAAATTTTATCACAAAGCAAATAACTAATATGTTAAGACTTCATTGCCCCTCAATTCTCTTACACCTCTGATGTTTATTTTTATAACCTTCCCTTTTACTATAAATAAATATCAAAAGAAAATTATAAAGATTATCAGTCCTAAGACAATAGAAGCTAACATTGAATAGAAAATGTGAAATAATAATTTTTAAATGTTAGTATGAAGCCAGGAAATAAATTAATTTATTGCCTATGAGTTTCCCTTGTCGAATATTAATAGTAAAAGTATATCGATTCACCTTACTAGGTTTAAAAAAATAAATATATGAACATAAGAGGCAGTGATGAGTAGATATATAAAAAAGCTCAATGAAGGTTACCTCTTAATTAAATCATTAAATAAAATAAGAGAGTAAATCTAAATGAGGCGATTCTTTTGTTGTTTTAAAAACCACAGAAAACTATTAATAGTTAATAAAAGAGTAAAACGCCAATGCTGATTCATTCTAAAGTTATATGGACGCTCGCAATAATTGATTTCTTTTCGATATTTCACTACTTTTTCATATACTCACTTAAATCAAAAGAGCAGTTGAGTTTTAAACTTATAAAAGAGAGACAGTGCCAAATCACAAATCTGAAGCATGTCGTAGCGTTTTTTCCATTACTGCAATTGCACGCAGGATGGCATGTATCTCCCCGTATGACCACTTACTACCACTTCTCTCTTCACACTGCGAGTTGGGGACGCTAAAGTAGCTCGCATTCTGTCTCGCGAGGTAAATTAAGAAATGAGGGAAATACGCTTTAAATATACTAATCTATAAAAATTTAATAATAAAAAAGAAGAAAATAAATCAAATTAAAGCATATTATACGGACTAACTTAATTAATTCTATATTTACTACTTTTCAGCCGTTTTCTAATATGAAGTACTTTTAAGTTAGGTTCTTTTCCTCTTTTATNTAGAGAATAATAACAAAGTTAACAGTTGTAGTTATGATACAGTAGTGAATTAATAAAAAAAAAAATAAATCTAGATCTTTCGGAGAAGATCGAGTCAGGATTTTGTGAATTTAAAAGAAAGTAATTTTTTTTTTGAATCCCCGAAGTAAACAAAATGCTATCATAAGTTAAATTTTTTTATTGGAGCATATGCCATCTAACAATTTGCTAACAAAAATAAACAATGCACAATCTCTATATCTGCAAGATCCAATGTAATTACTCTCGTTAACAAGGAACTTTCTAATGCAATTCACAGAGGGTTTTTGTCAAATATTTGTTAGGTACTAATGCGAAAATCATTAAGTTATTATCTCTACTCAAAAGGCAATAAAAAGCGCGATGCATACATTAAAAACAAAAAGTCTACAATACACATTAAAAATACTGCATGACTTGTTCTGTCAACAACAATACCGGCCATTAGCTAGCTGCTGTTTCGCTTATTTTGTAGCATTTTAAAGTTTACTTCAAAGCTTTCATTTAAAAAATCTTCTAAGATTATCCTCGGAGTCTTCATCAAGCAAATGACAGTTACAAAAGTAAGCAGCAATTTACTATAAGTCCTAAAGTAGTTCATGACAATATAGTATATAGTACAATATAATATATTATAATGAAAAACATTAGGGCTTGATATTATTAGGCATAATATTATTATTTAGTCTTAAAATTGTTGCAGCAATGTATTTTCATCACTATATTTATGAATGATATAGCGTAGGTTTCCGCGCCCACCAGAGTCTATAGTATGTCTAGATTTATCGGAGGAGACTGCGCTAGAGATTTTGTGATTCCCCAAGTTTCTAACACATTGCAGAGATAATTTTTCTCAGAGTTTCTCATGATGTGAGTCAGTTCCAAATGATTCTCATATAACAATGATATCTCTAGTGAGTTCGAAACACGAGTAAGTCTATAAGTTAGACTATATTTGTATTTTAATTAAAATTAATTCGTAAATAAAGACTGAAAAATCATTTAAAAAATAAGTTTATTTATTTTTATGTCCACGGTTTGCGATAGAAATAGTCTTCTATATACATAATTAATAAACAGAGTATAAGTAATGGTATATGGTCAAGTTAATTATAGATGAGAGAGGCGGAAGCGAGGAGTAATGGCTGGGTCAACACCAGCTGCCTGCCCCCCCCCCTTCCAAAACCACTTGATTAATATTTGACAAACAAGGTGCAAAACTTTCAAAACTGTTAACTTGTCCTCATGCGAATCAAAGACTCGGCACCTTCTATGTATATGCAACTCGCCTTTTCACTGAGTACTCTGTTACAATTAATTTCTCAATTCTATTAGAAGAAAACTTTGCATTTCTAATATATTTCAAGTTTAATTGAATACATAACTTTTTCTATTAAAATATTCCTGACTTTTTTTAAATAGGGAAATTGAAAAAATACTTTTATTCTCACTAAATATGTGACGTATGAAAATTTCCTTAAAACCTGTTTTTTCTTCAACTACGATTTAATTATAATTTGATTTAAATTAAAATTTAATCATTCCGTAGTATTAATACTACCAAAATCGTAAAAAATGGATTTGGTTATAGTTGGCGCGAAGGTGGATAGGTACAAAAACAACCAAATATATTAATCCTTAGGGCAACTTTCACTTTTACTTAACACCAAAAATTAACACCTAGTTCTTAAGGGATGTTTTTTGGGGCTTCCCTATATTTTTTTCTGTGATTGGGTTATTACACGTTACATAACTGTAAAGTCCCAAATTGTTGGGTTCTTTCGGAGATCAGGTTCGTTACAGACAGACAGACAATAGCAGAAGTGTATAAGGGTCTTCGTTTTTGTCAAAGGACTCTACAAATAAAAATTATGAAGCTCTTATGTAATGACTTTTTCACAAAGAAATTAAATTCATTGATATTAAAATTATTACGGAAATGCAGCAATCACAGTAATTAGTGAAAAAAAAACAATAATACGGAGATTTAGCACTCAATAATTATATCGCTACAATTAGCTACAGATTTCGATACAATACATATCTTTTACTCAAATATAAAACTTCAATAAATCTGATAAGAGATTTAGGGTAGTCTTCATCTCGTTTCTTCTTATTCTCAATATTGGCATATTTTATTATTGGGCGTAATTTAAGGGGGAATTGGTAGTAAGGTTAACCCTTGATATTATTATTTTTTTTAATAGATCCTTTTTTTAAGGGAGGGCCTTAGTCAAAAAAGGGCTCTAGGAAAAAACCCCTTTAAAGGTAGTAAAGTAGACTAGTAGAAAAGAGGTCTTGCGGGCGAGTTCTTCTCTTATTACTCCTTGTGAAGATTTCCTTATAATTATTCCCTACTTCTGCAATAAGGAGGCATTTCTTGTCCTTTTATTCCTTTTAAGTCCGGTACCTTTTCATCCCTTCAAGTACCAGAAGGAAATGCCGGGTTTGTTCCCTTTGTGTCCTTTTTTGTAGAAAAGGACGAACATTTCCATTGTCCTTCTTCTTCTCTCTATACAATTCATTTCAATAATTGTCCCCTTCAATCTTAAGATTTACACGGCTGCGGATTCTCTTGTTGTTTTATCTTCTTCTTTAAAAGAATTTGAGTCCTGTCCTACATTTTTTTCTTTTAATTAACATTCGACTTAAAAAAATTACAAAAAAGGTTTTATTTTCCATAAAATTAGGCACAAAGGGGTCAACTGATTAAAGGTCAAACTTAAATCCATAAAGCTCTTCAAATAATATTAATATAAAAGGGCTTTGATAATATAAATATTAAGGGGACTCCTTTTTTATCATTTACAGATGTAATTAATTAATAAAAAACTTAACTAAACAAACAATAGAGAATAATAACAAAGTTAACAGTTGTAGTTATGATACAGTAGTGAATTAATAAAAAAAAAAATAAATCTAGATCTTTCGGAGAAGATCGAGTCAGGATTTTGTGAATTTAAAAGAAAGTAATTTTTTTTTTTGAATCCCCGAAGTAAACAAAATGCTATCATAAGTTAAATTTTTTTATTGGAGCATATGCCATCTAACAATTTGCTAACAAAAATAAACAATGCACAATCTCTATATCTGCAAGATCCAATGTAATTACTCTCGTTAACAAGGAACTTTCTAATGCAATTCACAGAGGGTTTTTGTCAAATATTTGTTAGGTACTAATGCGAAAATCATTAAGTTATTATCTCTACTCAAAAGGCAATAAAAAGCGCGATGCATACATTAAAAACAAAAAGTCTACAATACACATTAAAAATACTGCATGACTTGTTCTGTCAACAACAATACCGGCCATTAGCTAGCTGCTGTTTCGCTTATTTTGTAGCATTTTAAAGTTTACTTCAAAGCTTTCATTTAAAAAATCTTCTAAGATTATCCTCGGAGTCTTCATCAAGCAAATGACAGTTACAAAAGTAAGCAGCAATTTACTATAAGTCCTAAAGTAGTTCATGACAATATAGTATATAGTACAATATAATNAGTTTTCCTTAAGATGACGGACTGCAGTCGGAGGTGAACTGTAGGTGTGTGGAGGGTAGAGGCGAGGATCGGATGGAAGGAGAGACGACAGTCCGTGGACTGTCAGGCCTGTGCCTCAAGGACAAAGTCGCCCTACACTATCAGTCGGCCTGCAGTCGTGTAGAGTGAATCGTCTCTATTTTGTTTATTTCCCTCCGTCGGACTGCAGTTAAAAATCGACAGATTTCGGCCTGCAGGCATTTATCACACAGTGTATGGCGCTTACAGGCACAGATCTGTAGTTGTTTACGATTGCCTGCAGGCGGTGGACGCTTAATGTATGGTGGTCTGAGATTTTGGCCTTACGTTAATCGTATAAGATAACGGCCTGCAGTTAAACTGTAAGTGTGTGGGCCCCTTAATTTATAAAAATCATAAATTTGAAACCTGTCAAAATGAAGATTGTAAATATTATGGGATATGACAAAAGAAAAAAATAACTTGCGGATTTTTTCTGAACTAACTTTTCATTCAGCAAATTTGCTGAAAACGAATTAAATTCTGCTGAACAATGACTAAAAGTATCAAAATAATGCATTGTCATCGTGTTCTGAAAGTTTCAAATGTCTAGCTACTCGGAGTGTTAATTAAAATTCGATTGCACGATTTGTACCGGACAAACAAACAAACAAACAAGAAACCAAGTTAATAAAAACGTAGTAAAAATTTTATAAAATTAAATCCCTATTGGTCTTATTGGTCTGCATTAATATTAATTTAAAAATTAGCGCACTATATACATTTTATTACAGCTTTTCAAAGATGTTGTGATAATTATGTTAGTGAGGGGACACGGTTTAAATAAGTATACAGCCATGTTTAAAACAAAATACCCGACTGAAAAACCTTTTTAAAAAAGTTGCTATGTCATAAAAGGAAGCTAATTTAATAATGTCAAGGTTCTAGCGCAATTTGTTCCAAAAACTTGCTAAACAGCCACATCTAGATTAAGATTAAAACAATAAGTGTAATAATAGTATTGAAACAAAGAGGAAACCAAATTAAAAATTGCGACGTTCTAGTAAAACTGGTTCCGGAGGTTTGACAAATATTGCATATAAACGGCCGATTGAAAAATCCTTTAACAAAAGTTTTACGACATAAAAGGATGTTAACTTCCGATTTCAAAATCACATTCAAGTTGAATATACCATAAAAGGAAACTGACTTCAAAATTTCAAGGTTATAGTGCAATTAGATTTGTCGAATTCCAAATCCTTTTATTGAAAGGTTGTTTATAAGTAAAAAAATTATTCTAACTTTCGAATTTTAAGGTTCTTTGGTGGTTCTTCTGGATATATCGTCGCCGTCATATTTAATCAAGATGGAGAAACATAAAAAGATAAGAGAACCTTCATGAGAAACTTTAGCTCTTCAGCTATTGAGAAATATAGCTAATGAATTAAAAATAGCTGCTATCTTGAATCAAGGTGGCGGATCGTATAAAAAAATAAATATTAGTGTGCACCTATTGCTATTCTGGAGATGCTGAGATAGATGAGTGAGTGATTGCATTTGGCTTATATCAATTGCATATAATACAAGCATTCGCCTCGGGGTTCATGCTTGCAATGAGTGGCTGTATATTATATCTATTTTATATCTATTACTATCATATTAGTTTATTAAGTAGGCCATTTCATTAAATATAATACTATATACTTAATTATTTGTTTAGGTTAATATGGAAAATGAAAATTGCTTAACATTAAATTAAAATAAATTACTTGAAATTGGGACCTCCCACAATATCGCAGGACTTTTTCCAAAATTATTATAAAATGAGGATAAAATTTAACTCCACCTCCCTTAATAGGGATTTCCTCGCCATCCGGAGGAAACATGTAGCTAGGCCAGACCTAAAACTAAAACGTAATCCTAAAAACAAACACTATATTACACAAAATACTTTTAACTGTGTAGTAATTGATCGTAAACAATATTCCGTGTATAAGCAATTCCATCTGTAACCCTTTCAGATGGTACCAAAACTTTTATTTACTATGTAAATTGGCCGTGGCTAAAGTTTAATACAATATAACTATACATATAATAATACATACTAATAACAATAAATTTATCCATATATAAGCTTATAAAAATTATTATTGGTTAAAGAGTAAATATGAAGTTATTTATGTTTCTTTTTATTTGATTTTTTTTTATACACAATAATTTTTCTCAGAAAAAAGGACAAATGTAAAGAATAATAAATATCCGATTTAAAGAGCATTTGAGTAAGGTTTAAGCACCCGAATCGGAAATTAAATCAGTCAATAATTGCACATGCCATGAGAGCTCAAAGTCATTCATATACAAAAATTAATCAAATCTACTGTATATAAGAAAGAACTGATAGTCGTAACAGTAGGGTTTGTGCTAGGAATAGGTGGCCGTATCAGAGTCTTAACATATTGGATAACATGTTGATGAGATAAATTGTAGGCCATGTCATGAAATAAAATAAATTATATTTGAGTAGTTTTATTACAGAAAATTACTCTGCCGGACTTGATAAATAATAATAAAGATAATAAATAATAATGATAAANAACTTTTTTTTTTTTTCTTTTTTTTCTTTTTTTTGAAATAAAAAAAATAATAAATTATTCCCTTCAAAAACATCCATGATTACGTTTATATTTTTTGACCAAAAATTTTCTTTTAAATTATATCACTAAAAAAAAAAATCCAAATCGGAATCTTATCAGAGAAAAAAACTACTTATTTATTATGTAAACCACAACTAGTATAATTTTTATATAAGACAAAAGAAAACAATGTATGTATATAGAAAAAATAGAGGTTATTTAAAAGGTAGAAGAAATATAATTGAAAATAATTGGTCTCAAAGTCTATTGAATCTATTTTTAAGGCTTTTGGAAGAGTGCTTTGCATGATTTAAAATCAAGGCACGCAACAACACAAAAGGAAGTAAGGGCCAAAAAAGGGACCTCGAAAAAAAAGGCAAAGGATCTATAATTACATGGGAGGGGTCAATAAGAGACGAGTCCAAGGAGTTGATAAGGATTAAACTGTGTTCTTAGCCAGATTACTGCCTTTAGAGGTCGAACTCTTGAGATAAAACCGAAAGCGTTTTGAAGCAACGCGCTTTCAACACTGTTCCCGCACTCTGGAACTTCTTCTCTTTAGCCAAGATAAAAACCCCTCTCTCTCTCTCAACAGACCACCGTTTTCCAATTAATCCGAACCCCGCTGTTCCTCAACCAGAAATGGTTGGAATCGAACCCGCTTTTAAAGACAGTCATGGTTAAAACAAGGGAGGGTTATTGGAGCCCACAGAATATTATCTTGGCGGGAAATCACCCCCCCCCCGAAACAAAGAGG
>KZ651175.1:1783614-1794473 GCA_001010745.2 Gerris buenoi | reverse complement strand
ACTTTCGCATAAATGGTTCGGGCGCTATGAGCCAAAGAGCGACGGACAGACAGACACATCACCCTCGGCATAAGGGTTTTGAGAAGTATCTACAAAACCCTAAAAATCTAAATTTACCATAACATGACTGGCGCATGAGATGTTAGAACATTTTTAATATTATTTTATTACAATTATACTGTCACTGATTATGTCTTCCAAATGGCCCCAATTGGTCGTTCTTAGATCAAAATGAACTGGCTCTGATAAAATGGATACTTTAAAATATCAAGTCCTTTCTCTTTAAATTAACTATGTTGGTTGCTTCAAACCTAGATAATGAAACTGACCAATGTTACATAAATTGATAGTAAACTAATGGATGGCACTTAACTTAAATTACACTTTTTTTACCAAGCTACTTTCTATTCTAGATCATCCTTATAATTGTACAACTTTACCAATAGTAGAGTAAAAAACCTCGGATTTTTAAATAACTTTATGAATTCATGATTTTTCTTGATGTCATTTCATGATGTTTGTGTTTATAAAATAACACTTTGGCTTACATTAATGTTTGTTCTTGGTATTTTACAGATTTAAATTATTTATTTAAAATTCTTACTTGTCAGTAGTTACTAATAATGAATTAATCGATAGGATGACTTAACTTATTTCTCTATTGCTTTGAGTGACACTTAAAACGCTTGTAAGCTCTCTACTACCAATTATGTAAAATAATTTGAAAGGCCTTAAATTTCAACAAAAGCACTGGAGTCCTTTACGAGATATGTTTTATGATAGCGCGAAGAGATATTGAATCAACCAGTTCTACCAACCATATAAATTATGAGCTAGTTTAATTTCTCGCTATATATCAGGCGTGGGTTGTCCACTTGTCCAGAGAATACAGACTACCCCTCAGCGAGCCGCAGCGTTAAATCCCCTCTCCCTCGGGGTCTCTGCCCAATTAGCATTAGGCAAACTGAATTAGTCTCATTATGACAAGTGGAGGCAGTAGGGGCCCGACTTTTCGCAAGCGAAAGTCGCTTTTGGCACACAGTTAATCTGATTCCGTTAACCGGTTCCACTGTCAAATTGCCGTTTAGAACAAATTCAAAGTTCCAGGACCCCCTCCCTCCCACTCCCTTGGCATCTGATATAAATCGTGGAAATTTTTAGGGTGAAAACAATTTTCAAAATTCGAGGAAATTAATGTCCTTTTCAATGAAAGGAAGAGACAGAAAACGCGGTACAAATAAATGATTGATGTTCTACGATAAACCAGATGTGAGAAGTATATGCGAAGAATCGTAAACTACTACAATGAACTTTGATGAATTAAGAGGAAATTTGGGTCTTCAAAATCCGACACTTGGTGCTAATGGAAGTATCTCGAGTAATTTAGCGAAATTTAGGGTTGGATAATCCGGCGGGTTTAGCGAATTAGGGAGGACGCGACGCGGATGCGCGGGAGGGGGGAGGGGAGTGACGTGGATCTCTGACGAGCGTTCATTGTCCTAGCTTTGGGGCGAAGCTTTCCATAGATATTTTGCACGATAAGCGATAAATCCGAAACAAAAGGATTCGGGCGAGGGATTCATTACCGGCCAGGCTCGGCTCGAAGGGAGACCTCGGCGGTAAACACAGGACTCGGCCTTTTCTGCGGGAACGATTTTCACCGGAAAATGCCGAGCTAACTCCAATTTACCTTGGCTTCCGCGGCGCTATTTGTAACGATTACACACGATTATGCCAGATAATTGTTGTAAGGGTAGAACGGGGAAGGGAGCTTTAAACCCAGATACTAAATAAAGAACTACAAGCCAGGGGAACAGGAGACGATAAACATGCATTCATCCTCTATAACGAGGACCATTGCGGTCAAGTTGCTCTCATAATCACGTTATTTTCAACACGATGCATGCAAATAATGTTTAATGAATTCAAAGCTCTTTCATATTTTAACACTTACATCGGCACTAGTTAAAACCACCAGTTTTATTAGAACAATATAAATTGAGTAATTAAGTAAATTCCATAAGAATCAAAATTAATGTATTAAATATCAGTGAAGTCCCATTCACACGGTGATAGTTCTCCCACAATAGAACTACCATGTCAATCAACGTCATAGAACTATCGTGGAGGTGTACAGTCTACACGGCGAGAGTTAACATACGTCAAAACTTGTCTTGTACTCAGTTATATCCATAGCCTTCATATCCTACAGTATATTATATTATAATGCATATATGTACAGCGATTGGAATATTTATACTGTCGAAAACAACAAAATCTGATATCAAATATGAAATCAAGCTATCATATTTGCTGCCTCCAAGATCTGTTATCATGTGATATAAAAGAATAAACAAACAAATACTACATTTCCATAAGTTTTGAAAACAGTTTTAAAAACATTTTTGGAATACAAAACCCTATGGAAACGGCTATTTTGAGTTCAAGGTCACAACAGCAAATTTTTGTTTTATTTATTGAAACTTTTTTGAAAAAATAGCATAGATAAGAAACAGGTATAACATTGAAAACAGTATAGAGACAAGCGCAATAGGTATGCTAAGAAGAGATATTATAACCTGACAACTATAACTAGTCTGGGTGTTAATAGTTTTAAAATTTGATGTGAAAACTGTTTTGAAAACTCCACATAGAAAAACTTTCGTTTTAAAAACCAAAATAGTTCTCAAAACGGTTTTGAAAACTCATGGAAACTTAGTAATAAAGCCAATCAACATCTGGTATCTATAGCGTGGTAGTTCTTAAATCTGCCGCATGAGCGTGAGTACTCTTAGTGCGCGTGATGGTTCAGTGTGATGGTTGATAGTTCTATCAGGACAGAATTTATCATGTAGTCTTCTACATTGTGATAGATAACGCGATAGTTGCTATAATGACAACAACTATCGTGTCAACTATCACCGTGTAAACGGGGCTAGAGGGCAAGTTAATAGTAAAATATAAGTTAATCCTTTATAAATATCACAAAGACAAAAAGACAACCTTTTGATAAAAATCAAATTATTTTTTTATAAAAAAGAATTTATTAATGGATAAAACTGAGTTTTAAAAAAGAAGGTAGAGAGAGCACTTTACTAGCAAGCAACATAGCTACAGCATCATTATATTTATTTCTTCACGTACCTCCAATAGACTGGAAAAGAGATGATTATAGAGGAAACTACAGTGCATTTTTTTTATAGATAATAACAAGACCCTTGGTCCGATAGAGCAAGACAACAAACGATGAATAGAATAATGCTTCTGTTCACATAAAGAGTAAATGATTAGGCGGAAAGAAGAAAGATAAAATTTACATGGCAAAGAAAATACGAGGGATTTCATTTAACCAAGGCTATTTTTAAACATTTAACAATGCGATGGCTTATCTTATGGATTGAACAAATAAAAACAAAGTTGCGATCAGTTGTCAAAGAATTTTTTTTTTGTCTCGAAAATACAAAAGTTTATTAAATTAATAAATTAAATTAAATTAAATTCTTTATTTGCTAAAAAATACATATTTTTCTGCAAGGAGTTGTTGTTACAAAAATAAAAATACAATAATTAATAATAAAATAAAATAAAAAATACAGTTACATCTTAAAAAACAATCAGAATCTTCTTTAAATTATGTCGTAAACGTCCTCTTTTGCAATGCTTGAATTGTATACTGGTACAGCGAAATTAGTTTTGATTGAGTAATATCATAGAAGAAGTCAGTTCTATCAGGAAAGTTTATAACTCATAATATAATAAATAAAACAAATAGGTATAAGAATTTAATCAAGGCAAGCTAAAAATTATATTTTGTTCCAAATTGTCCTATTATAGTCATGTCAACGAAGACCAAAAAAGCCCGAATAGGGGAAATAATTCGGGTAGTCGCAGATTTTTGTACATTGGTAGGGAGGTGTGCCATGAACAACATATTAAAATCCCGACTGGTGGGGCAAGCGGGGAAGGGGGGGGGGACTAAAGGTCACTTTTTCATGTTTTTCTTGAATACCTCGAAAACGGCGGAGTCTAGCGAAAAACAGAATATGTTCACAATTAAACTTCATTACATTTTAAACAAACATGTTTCTCTAGAATGAATGGTTGGCGAGATGCAGGGGGTAGAAAAAGCGCGAATTTTTTTTTTTTTTTTTAAGTGTTTTAAAGGTATAAAATGAATATTTAATGTAAAGTTAAGCGTGTCAAAAATCTGCGGAAAAATATATAGTGTGTTAAGTATTAATACTTCAATAACAAGTTTAACATTATCGTTTTATCTACTGACTTCACAAGAACTTATAAACCTACGTAACTGTCGATATTAGTTTTAACAGAAACTGAGAAAAATATTTTGAATGAGAAAAAAAATAATTATAATGTTGTTGCGGACGTTGGAAAACTATCTAAACTTAAGGCGGAGAGCACCTAATCCTCTTGTCATGTTTCGTTTTCATTTCAGACATTATATCAAAGGTAATAACCGTAATAACAAGGGGTTAAATATCATAATTTGATCATAAAGGTTTATTTCAATCTCACTCTATGACAAAAACATTAGACCCCCCAAAGTGATGGCCCACATGACCACCAGAGGCCTCCTGAAATCAACTTATCTCAAACCTAGCGGTGTCTACCAAATGACTTGCAGTTGCGGCAAAAAACTACAACGGACATACCGGAAGCCTAATCTCTACCCGCCTACAAGAACACGTAAGAGCAGTGAAATACAACGATCACAGATCAGCGATTGCTCAGCATTAGCATTCTGAAGATACAGCCAACTCATTTAAGTTTGAAGACATACGAGTACACGCTTCTGTCAACAGGTATCGCGGCAGGGTGGTAAGGGAGGCTTTTAAGATCGAGAAACAGCCAGAGAACTTCAACAGAGAGGATGGATTCACTCTTTACTGGACCTAGAAACCTCTGGTTAGCACCTACCCGAAGCAGAAAGCAAGAAGCGGCGCCGTAGTTACTTCTTGACTTCAAGCCTCACCCGCTCCACAAAGGAACACAGAGGAAGGCAGCATCTGCACGATTGCGTCACCCCGACAAAGGAGTAACTCGACTCAGGGAAACGGTAGGGAATCCAGGAATAATCTACATTCCAGAAACCTAGTATAAATAAATACCCTGTCCTTCACTCCAGTCGTCAGTATGTCTTGTTGTTGTTTTAAGTAAACATCACGATGCACTACACCCCTGAAGATGCTTCCATTAGTGGAAGCGAAACGTCGAACTTCAACCCCTGCGTGACGACTCTTAAAAATACTTCACAATTATTAGAATAGCTTATATTACATAGGTATAATGGTATTATAAATGTATTATAACAAATAATAAACCTTTTTTTAAAAAAAAAAAGATAAAAAGTAAAACTGAAGAGTGCATTTTCGTTTGAGCAGTTGTAATATACTGTTGCTTTTCCCTGACTCTGTCCCTTATACTATCAGATATTTTGCTCTATCTATTAAAGTGGTTGTTTTTTCCTGTCTGTGAGGAAGGGCGAGGCTGTTAGGCCACGGGGTCGGGAGGGGAAGCGCTGTCAGTCCGCTCCTTGTCACTTGCAACGGGCTCAGGGAGCAGTACCAATTTATTTCTTGCTTCCCTTGTCTAATCCCGCTCCTCCCTATAGCCTTGCCTCATTCCTATCACATTGTGTCACGAACAATCCCAAGAGCCAACAAAAGCTGATGACGAGGTGAAACCGACACAACGATAATCATACTAAACTATACCCTTATGCATTACGCATCCTACTATACATCTAAACGATATTTTATAGAATTGCTGAAATCCAGCGTAGCATATAACAGTATCGAAAACATTCATACAATTAAATGTATCGTAAAAAAGAATGTATAGAGAGTAATATTAATGTACTTCGCCTTTAAACGATTTCATATCTGAACACAGATTTCCAAAACATCATGAAAGTGAGAGAATTTGAGAAACCCCTCGCAATCCTTTCTACTCACAAAAACAAATAACATTTTACCGGGGCAATAACAATAACAAACAAATAACATTTTTAAAGTCACTTAAAAGTATGAATTATTTCATTTATTTTACACTAATTAGATCCCTTCTAATAGTAACATAACAAACCTTTTATTTTATTTAGAGGTTAACAAATAATCGTTGGTGAAACTTCAGTCATATTGTTGAATTTACTTTAAGACATAACGTTAAAATTACATAAATTAATTTTGTGGGCTTTAGAGGACGATAATTTTCTATGAAATAAATAGCTAAAAATAGAGTGATAGGGGTCTAAGTGGGTTTCTAGTTTAGATTGGCTCGTGAAGGAAAGCTAGTATTGTTAAAGTGGCAACTGGCAGTCTTTGAGTACTTGAGCAAAGTTTTTTTGGTTATTCTTTCCAAGACAGGGTGCTGGTTATAGTTGTAAAGCATTACTCGAAATTGTAGTAGAGGCTGGCGTGTCCCACGTCACTCTTAACGCTTCTCTCCCTTCTAAACACTTACAAATAAAAACTTTTTCCTAGAAAAACTATTTTTCGTGTTCAAAGAAGTTTTTGTTAAAAACACTTCAACGCTTATACCAATTTCATAGAAATCGATCCGAATGTGTTGAAGAAGGTTGTTTATATATTACATTTACCTAAGGTAATTAATGAAATAGAATAATAATTTTCTTAAGATTATCGGTAGGTTTGTAAGTTCAACGATAATTAATATATTGTTTTACATTAATAATAAATTCGAAGCATCATGAAAGTCTTTTTTAATACTCTCACCACGAAAGTCTACAAACCGGATTAGTTTGAAACAGTCCATTGTCTGATAAGTTATTAATTATTAATGCAATCCAGAGTAAGTATTTCTCTTTTAATTACATTGACTTTTTCTCAAAAAGTTATTTAATCTTGCTTTGCCCTATACTGCCCTGCACTGCTTTTATAACGACTAAGTAGGATATAATTCCTCTTCCCTTACTAGTAAATATGTAATTTCTTTTAGAGTGTTCCTAATTAATGCCAGCTCAAGGAATTATCTTGATAAACAGCCCCGATTAGGACCATTTAAATTTTACAATTATTAAGATTTTTAAAAACCAGCAGTTTAAAAACTTAGTTTCTTTATCTACAGACTTAGATTATTAATGGTTATTCTATTTATTTTAATAATTAAATACCTTTTTTCCCATCTTTATTTTATAACAGGCATGTATACGTCACACGCCAATGTACAGAAAGTTAATATTATTACGATCAATGTTGAATACTATAGTGGGGCCATGTTAATCAAAGAGCCTAACCCCGGGATCAAATAGAAAACAGCACTTAAACCACTAAGAGACGAAGTAATTACCGAAATTAAAACTGAAAAGAAAACCAAGGTAGAATTAACAACTCTGAAAGGACAGTAAATGAAATACCGCATATTTTTAATTACTCCAAGGAACTATATAGAAACATAACTCCTGGATAGCTTAAAACCCTAAAAAACCAATGAACCATCTGGTTATACGTATAATCAGAATACCCAATGTCTAATAAACTTAATAAAAAGAAAAGAAAAGTAAACTAAGTATTGAATTTAACATAAAACATTTTTCCCATTAAAACATCCTTATATACCATTATTCTTTCAAAATAAATTGAAAACATACTTCTAAACCCTTCAATATCCTTGGAACATCCAGAGGAAAAAAACATAATCATAATATAAACAATTTGCTTTTTAACTTTTACTTAAGTATTCAACGCACTTCAATTCAAAACCTAACGATAAATTGATTCTGATTTGATGCCCGTTAAATACAACTCGACTTGTACTAATGCAAGAAGTTGTTTAAGAAACGAACCAAATAATAACTCTTCAATTCTCGAATACTAAATTCCAAGATTAGTGAAGCCAAATACAGTATTTTTTTCTAGTGGCCATTATTTTCGACGAGAGTCATGATTCGTAGTTATTTTTTATTTCTTATTTTTAACGCCTTCTAAATTTATTTATAAGGATAAACATTCAGAATATATTAAAAATAAAACTAGGCAATATTTAAAGTATTGCAGCAACCTTTTTTTAAACTAAACTTAGAATATTGGTACATCATCATTAAAATTATGTTCTTCATTACTATAAATATTTTATGTAATAAAACATAAATAAAATACATATCTACTATATGAGTAAAAAAAAATGTTTGGACGCCACGAAAATTCAGTTTTCATTGTAAACTAATTTACTTCAACCTAAAAAGATGTGAAACACAAATTAAAATTATTGTGTCGTTAGCGAAGTAAAGGCGGAAATACACATGCTAGTGAAAAAGCATGCCAGTGGCGAGTTACTAGCACGTCAGAAGCTGGCATGCTGCAGACGCTGTGTACATTTGCCAGTGAAACAGCATGCTAGTATCATCCGGATTATCGGTCTTGTGCGAGCTACTAGCACATGACAATACACATTCCAGTCACAGTTCTAGTTTTGAAACAGGCACACGTTTATTGCCTTCTCTTAGCCTGAATAAATTATGAAATTATTGTATCTGATTTAATTAATTTTGATAGTTTTATTAATTGTGTTTCAATGTACATTATGAATGCATCGGGGCGGGATGAAACTAACCAGATTGTTCTGTTACTTGCAAAGAACTGTGTTTTTAAACATTTAAAAAATAATAAAAATACACAAAGAGTGTGGGAAAAAGATTGGATATAGCTAGAAGGGAATTAGGTAAACGGAGCGAGTCCGTGCTTACTAAATGAAATGCGGTTCGGGGACGTCAATAATTTTATGAAACAATTGCGAATGCTTCCGTAGAAAAAAGATGAGTTGTTGTCAGATACCCGTGAAAGGAAGGAACGCAACTGAAGACTGAAGGGCTGAGGGAGACTCGTGCTAGCTACTAGCAAACTTGCGCTGGCAGGCCTGTTTACACGTGCCTTATCAGTTCCCCCACCACTAGACTTGTGCCACTGGCAAGACAAAAATCAAACCCCGTGCGATTTACTCGCATGCTTTTCACTCGCATGCTATTTGATGTATACACATGCCAGTAGCTCTCCTCTGCGAGCTACTCGTATGTTTTTGTGCGAGTAACTAGCATGTGTATTTCCGCCTTTATAGATTGTTTATCTATTACTCTATTAGCTGAAGTACCCGGCGCAGCCCGGGTTGTATACAAAAAAAACCTTAATGACTAAAATAACAATAAAAAAATAGATATTCAAATATATATTAATAGTATAGAACACAATTGTTATACTGTGAGAAAATTATGTTACAAATATATACTGTGCGTATACATATATATTAATTAGACCATAAATATTATAAAAATAGTACTAAATAGCTGTAAAATAATATAACAAAAACTATTACCATACATAAAAGTTATAAAAATAAGTTATTTTTTAATAATCTAAGGTAGACTGCGATTTTCCTATTATTTTGATTCAGGGTCAATTGTGCAACATTTTCCAGCTTATATTAAACTAAAAATTTTACTTACATAGGACATTTTTTTTCCTTTTATTATAAGCTTAAGGATACACAATGTTTTTTGTTTGCCCGTCTATAGTGTAAAGTGTAAACAAACAAACTACCCGGCGTACCTACTCTTGAGCAAGCCACGTATAATTGGCCATGTGAAAAACATGGCGTTTGCGAATTAATTCCTGCCACACAAAGTGATTGCCCCTGTGCCTTGTTGATACTCATAGAGGATGCAAGCCGAACGGGAAACTGCAATCCCTGAAAATCGAAGGGTTATTTGAATCACTGGGTAAAAATTTAAAAGGAGTGAAATTCCTAAAATCCGCCAATTCTTCGTAATATATCATCTGAAATATCAAAATACACAACAGCAATAACTCATCATCATGAGTTTAACTGTGATATAAAATTTTTCATTTGATTTAAATGTAATAACAATAATAAAATAAAGAAAACTTAAATGGAAATAAATCAATTAAAAAAGGTCGTCTAAAAGAAGCAAACTAATCATGACATCCTACAGGTGGCTCGAGCCCTGAAATATTCATTTAATCTATTTTAACATTTAATGAAATCAAATTCTTATCAATAATATACTTTACACATGTTCGTATAAAATAAGTTGTGTGTTCTACATGCACATACCTTTCAAGAAGAGAAGTTTTGAGAGACTTAAAACAGGAGTTTTATTTAGATGAATTGCAGTATTGAGAGATTGATAAGAAGGTCGAAACAACAATGACAAATGTGAGGTAGGAGGGGTGAGCGTTCCGATGCGAGGTAGAAGCGGTATGCGTTCCGGTTTAAATCCCTAGCCCTTATCCTTCTCTAGTTGGTCAGTCATACTACCTAGTATGACGTCACAAAAGCACCAGTGAAACTAACTCATTATATTTATACAGATTATATATCTATCTATTATTAAAAAAGTTTTGTAAACAAACGAGTTCAGTGAGAGTGCTATACAAAACCTGTGTGAAAGAGCGCGATAGGAAAAAAGGGGGTAGTCCGGGAAAAAAGAGGGCGCTTGAGAGTGACCTACTAAACTGTGTGTAGAAAGAGTGAGGGTGATTAGAGGGGTAAGGGAGAACTTGAAAGGAAGTATATCAGAATGTCAGAGAGACAAAGAAAGTAAATAGTAGCGTGCCTTCCCCCACTACCTCACCCGCTGTTCTACACTATACTCACGCATCTTCACCTCATCCTTTTCATGCCATAACTATGCACATACCTTGCAAAAAAAATCGCTAAATTAGTCTTTCTGAGGAATTTTCTCAACAGTCCTTTTCAGTACTTTCTATGGCTAACGTGATATTTTACAGCATGTATGTATTTGTCAACATTGAAAAGAAACATGAGATCAATTTTAATGCTTCACTTTAGAGTGCCTCAACATA
>KZ651175.1:1757043-1767893 GCA_001010745.2 Gerris buenoi | reverse complement strand
ATTATCCGCCATTTTGAATTTGAACAGCTGATTATTTTGAGTTCTCTATATTTTTCCTGTGTGCGCGTCAAAACGATCTTTAATACTGGTAAGTTTCACGCTTTTATCTCTTTTGCTTCAAAAGTTATTGGAACCGTACAGAGTGACAGACAGACAGACACAGGAACGAAACTATAAGGGTTTCTTTTTTTTGGTTTTACCAACGAAACCCTAAAAAGGGTTTGTCTCATTGAATAAAGGAAGTTTGATTTTTTTTCCCGACCTAAAAATTCCAATTTTATATTTGAAGTTCACATTTACGCGAGCGTTGCGCGTCGGGCGAATAACGTTGTCCAACTCGTCCTAGGCATTAGTAAAATAAATATGTCCACCAAATTTCATCAAAATCGGTCGACATTTAATCAAGTTTAAATAACGTCGCACGTTTCAGGATTTACACACTGACAGACCGACAGACAGAAAGACACGAGACCAAAAATGTTCCGATGTCTAAAACGGATTTCTGCCTTGGAATTTTTTTAATCGGAGACATAAATTGCTTTCGCTCTCAAAAGTGAACACAATGCTTCCGTTACCATCGGTGGTAAGCTCGGAAGCAATAATAATAATTTAAAAAATAAATTTTATGTATGTAAGATTATTAGGAATAAAATTCTAAAGCTGGCTTGACACTCTCGGCGAGACTACACGAGGGTCGGCGAACACGAGAGTGTAGAGGATGGACGATAAATAGAGTTGAGGTGATTATATCGCTGAGAGGATTAATTTAATCCTCTATTTTTAATTTTAATTTAATTTAATTACTAGGTGTGACGAATAAGCAGTAACGTTAAAAATGAAATAGGTTTCACATCCTAAATCAGAAAATGAGGGAAAGGGGAAGACTTAAAATCCAACAGTAATTAAAATCCGTTACTATGACGACGAAAAAGGAATAATAACAAATAAGCATTACAACAGATAAATTTGTTTCATTACCATCGTTTGTCGTTTCATTCCTTGTTCTTGGAGGAGTGGAAATTTTCCAGGACTTAGCAGTAGAGTGAGAGTAAGAGAACGACATTTTACCTCGAAAAGAGAAGAGATATCAGGGTGGCGAATCGATCTGATTCAGGAGACAGGAGCTTGAGAACCTACACGTGAATCCCATTACCCAACCAGGGTTGACGCTGACGACGGATTCCCTCAACAACAGTAGCACACAGCTCTAATTGAAACAATCACAATCCCTACCTATCGAAACTCGCACGGACAACCCCTTCAATATAAAAGGATACTTGAAAAAATAAAACAAATACACAGTAAACGGATGCAACTCAACACTGAAAATTACCATTAACTCCTCATCACAACTTCAGTCATCCACTTCAAAATTCCAGCAGTTTGCTCACTCGAGTATATTTCCCTTTTTCTAAATAAAAAAAGGGACGATAACCGTCGAATTTGTTCGTTAGACCAGATTTGTTTGCCAAGACAGACAGACACAGGAACGAAACTATAAGGGTTTCTTTTTTTTGGTTTTACCAACGAAACCCTAAAAAGGGTTTGTCTCATTGAATAAAGGAAGTTTGATTTTTTTTCCCGACCAAAAAATTCCAATTTTATATTTGAAGTTCACATTTACGCGAGCGTTGCGCGTCGGGCGAATAACGTTGTCCAACTCGTCCTAGGCATTAGTAAAATAAATATGTCCACCAAATTTCATCAAAATCGGTCGACATTTAATCAAGTTTAAATAACGTCGCACGTTTCAGGATTTACACACTGACAGACCGACAGACAGAAAGACACGAGACCAAAAATGTTCCGATGTCTAAAACGGATTTCTGCCTTGGAATTTTTTTAATCGGAGACATAAATTGCTTTCGCTCTCAAAAGTGAACACAATGCTTCCGTTACCATCGGTGGTAAGCTCGGAAGCAATAATAATAATTTAAAAAATAAATTTTATGTATGTAAGATTATTAGGAATAAAATTCTAAAGCTGGCTTGACACTCTCGGCGAGACTACACGAGGGTCGGCGAACACGAGAGTGTAGAGGATGGACGATAAATAGAGTTGAGGTGATTATATCGCTGAGAGGATTAATTTAATCCTCTATTTTTAATTTTAATTTAATTTAATTACTAGGTGTGACGAATAAGCAGTAACGTTAAAAATGAAATAGGTTTCACATCCTAAATCAGAAAATGAGGGAAAGGGGAAGACTTAAAATCCAACAGTAATTAAAATCCGTTACTATGACGACGAAAAAGGAATAATAACAAATAAGCATTACAACAGATAAATTTGTTTCATTACCATCGTTTGTCGTTTCATTCCTTGTTCTTGGAGGAGTGGAAATTTTCCAGGACTTAGCAGTAGAGTGAGAGTAAGAGAACGACATTTTACCTCGAAAAGAGAAGAGATATCAGGGTGGCGAATCGATCTGATTCAGGAGACAGGAGCTTGAGAACCTACACGTGAATCCCATTACCCAACCAGGGTTGACGCTGACGACGGATTCCCTCAACAACAGTAGCACACAGCTCTAATTGAAACAATCACAATCCCTACCTATCGAAACTCGCACGGACAACCCCTTCAATATAAAAGGATACTTGAAAAAATAAAACAAATACACAGTAAACGGATGCAACTCAACACTGAAAATTACCATTAACTCCTCATCACAACTTCAGTCATCCACTTCAAAATTCCAGCAGTTTGCTCACTCGAGTATATTTCCCTTTTTCTAAATAAAAAAAGGGACGATAACCGTCGAATTTGTACGCTAGACCAGATAAAATACACAAGATCCTAAAATAGAGATTTCCGACCACTTGAACCTTGCAGAGTTTTTTTTTTTTTGTCAAACTCTGATGCATTGATTTAGTTTCCACTTGACTTTGCTCAAGTCACGACGGTAAAATCCACACCAATTCTTAATCAACCTTCCTGCTCAAGTTCCTTTTCACCTCGTTAAGAAGAGAAAAATCATTAGAGCCAAATATCCTTTTCACTAAAATAAAAAAAAAAAACAGTAGGGTTTCGCTTTTAAAATTAATACTATGCCGAAACTTCCCTGAATGATTGCATCAGACTCATCAATTAATATTTCCTTTAAACCTTTATCTTTTCTTTCCTTTTTTACCCTGCTTTAAAAATAAACAAGAAAAGGGGGGAATAATATTTACAAAGAGAAATAAACCTTGAGATTAATATTTTTTTAATACATTGTTAAAAAAAAACAAAAAAAAAAAAAACCTTCTTAATTTACAAGACTAATTAATAAAACTACTAATTATTACTTTAATCACAAAAGCTAGAGTTTTATAAATAAAGTCTAAATTAGGCACCAGTCCAAACACTTCGGGAACAAGAAACCCTTCTTTGTTTTTATTATTTTAATAACTGGTATTCAGAAATATTATTAAAATTCCTAAATAAAACAAATATATTTTTATTTTATATAATAATTCTTACTTCATAATTATCAAATACATTAATCACACTAATTTTTTTGAAACCTAGAGGGTGGGGTTCTTGGTTCGATTGTTTGTACGTTGGATAAATGATTTATAAATATCCACAAATATATAACATTCTCGATTATCCAATAAGAATTTCTCCGAAATAATACATAAGATAATAGATAGTTTGTTACCTGGATCGCCTTGTAGTGGGATCTTTCATGACCATAACTTCAGTAATATCACCGAATTTACAAAAGTATTCCCGAAGTGATTCTGAAACAAAAACAAAAGTAAAATTAGTACAACTATGAACCCATTGCAGGAATTATTCTTAGAGGAGCTGAATATTAGGTAAGTCTCTAATTAGCAAAAAAAAAACAACAACATAGAGTTACAGTAGCTACTTCTTAAATTATAATAAAAAAACCCGATGTTTAAACATATTGTTTTGGAGATCTGCAACGAAAATAAGTTACCTCCGAGTTTGCTTTAGTGTATTCGAACTTATTTACCTCCCCCCCCCTTAAAACAAATACTATTCAATATAAATATCACAGAGTATTAACCTTTCTAGAAAACGGTTCTTCAGTTAAATATTACAGGAATAAGCTATATGATCACAGAAATTATTATCACACGCAAGTTAAAAGTTTAGTTTAAACCCCGTAGAACTGAGGAGTATCACGGGAGTAGTATCCGAATGCGCCTTGAACTGCTTTTATGGATTGGCCTAGACCAGGGGTTCTCACCAGGATTGCATAAAGAGCCAAATTTAAGAATCTGAAGATTTCTAAGGGCCACTGGATTTTGCAATCAAGGAACAATTTTGGTTCTGTTATTAATTTTTGCAAACCAAAATACCTTTAAAAACTATGGGCGTTGTCACCTGTACATTATTGGGGGGTGGGCAAATTCTGGCTGTGGGGGGTCCGAGGGTCCTCCCCCGGAAAATTTTGAAAATATGATCTCTCAAAACAGCGTTTTTATGCATCTCTTATGTAAAATTTAATTTTAATACTTTGTCATAAAATAAAGTAAACTTACGGTGTAATTATGTCTGTGGACTGTCTGCAGACTGTTATTCTCCCGGATAAATGTCCGCTGGTTCTTTGGACACTGCTATTTTTAGCAGGTGCTAAAGGATTTCATGTGTTGGGCGGGACCTATTTTTGTTCTAAATAAAATGCATTCAACTAAAAGTTTATTCACTTGTGTAGGTTCAAGAAGCAAATCAAATATGGTCAGGATTACTTTTGAACAATTTATTTATTGTCATTTCTTAGACACTTAATTTATTTTCTAGCAACGTATGATAATGGGGAAAATATCGCGAGTTTTAATTACGGTCGAGGGCCACACAATATAGTACTGAGGGCCGCATGTGGCCCGCGGGCCGCGTAGTGAGTACCCCTGGCCTAGACCCTTTAAACTGATATTACAACTATCTCAAACCATGGTTGGTCATAGTGCCGATTTTGGAACGAAGTAGCCTTATGGCACGTTCTGGAGCCCGGGAGTGAATCCGAAAAAAACGACCAAAATCACCGTCATGAAATCACCGTCACGCAAAATCCGTCACGAAATCCACCGATGGCGATAACTTGTGTAAAAGTTGACCGATTTAGTTGAAATTTGGTACACATGTTCGTTGGACAACGTTAACCACCCAAGCATTCACACGCAACGCTCGCGCAAACGTAAGCTTCAAATTAAATTGGAATTTTTGGACGGGAAAAAATTCTAACTTCATCTATTTAATGAGACAAACAACTTTTTTAAATATTTTTTTTTTTAGATAAACAAACACCGACACTGCTATGAAGTGATAAAGATAGCTAAATTTATTAAAGCGGACCAAAACGATTAAAATAAAGAAAACAACATTTTTACCGATATCTTACGTTCTAACGCAACGATATAAATGAAACTTTGTATACATCACCTGTAGTACAATAAAACCAACATGTAAAATTTCAACCTGATACAAGCAGAAGTTTTTGTGATTTAATGATTTATATTTTTTATTTTAATATTTAATTGGATTAATTTGCCGTCGGCGTCTGATAGGACAGTTCTTTTTTGTACTACAACCATCTGCTTTAGCTATAAATGTATCATTAACTTTTTTTTCAATATACAAACATTATTTATTGAAAGACGCTCACTTCAAAGATAATAAAAAGCTTTTCATTTAATTTTGCCTTTAATTTTGACTCCGCTAGTACAAATAGTTAGTTACTTTTAATTTTGTCTCTTTTCAAATTCCACACAAAAGCGTAAGGAACTTCGTTCCTACCACCCGGTACGACACCACACGCATTTTTTTAAAAAAGTTTAGAACGAAAGTCAAAAAATAAATAACTATATTTTGGCTGTTTAGCAAGAGGTCTTTGTTTATAAGGTTGACATGATCAAGGTCAATTATGTCGGGATGTGGAGAAAATATATTTTTAAGGTTTTGTGCAAAGAAATAAACTTTTTCATTATCTGACTTTGCCCAGCAGTTGTCTGGTTTAAGGATGGGGGAGGGGTGATTTTTTGGGAAAGGATTCGTCTGGTCGCATTCCAAAGTGATCTGTCTTTGTCTGTAAGTTGTAAAGCAAATTTCCTAAAACTGTCCCTCTTATAGAGTCGTAGTAAGTTAGTTAGTTTTCTACTTGCAATATCGTACGTCCGTTTGTTTGATTTATCTAGTTAGTTTCCATTTAGCTCTAGCGCGTCTTTTTTGAGTTATCAATAGTCGTATGTCCGTTAGTAATGAAAATGTATTGTCTTTTTTAGCAGAGAATGGTGTAGTTGTGTCCCAGATTGATGTTTATTTACAGTCAGTTAGTTGTTGAACTGCCTTGTCAATGTCTGTTGCTGGTTTGAGAGAGATTTTTAGATCTAGTCGTTGATCAATTAAAGTCTTAAATAAGTCCCAATTAATCTGTCTGTTGATCAGTTAAGGTTAAGGAACGATATTAGAAGGGTTAATGTGACGGGTAAGAAAACAGGACTG
Source organism: Gerris buenoi (assembly GCA_001010745.2). Classification (NCBI taxonomy): domain Eukaryota; kingdom Metazoa; phylum Arthropoda; class Insecta; order Hemiptera; family Gerridae; genus Gerris; species Gerris buenoi. The sequence goes on along the minus strand of KZ651175.1, from coordinate 1,761,436 downwards.
TGATCAGAGGAAAGGTCATCAAGAACAGAAGCTGTGGGATGAAGATGAAGCATAGGTGAGGAAACAAAATAATCTAGGATGTCTGGAAGTTTGTTAGGGTCGGAAGGAAAGTAAGTAAATTCATCAGGAGTAAGGAGTTTGTAGTTGGTTAAGGATAGAGCATTTAGGAGTGAACATCAGAAGTATAGTGAAACAAAAGTTTATATTTCTAGGGAAGATAGTTATAGTTATAGTTATAGTATAGATATAGTTATAGTATAGATAGATATAGATAGTATAGATAGTGAAACAAAAGTTTATATTTCTAGTTTTAAAAGAAAATATAACAACAGAATTTGAACATAATTCTTGAGAGACATTCACCTTAGATAAATCCAGGAGGAAAGTCTGTCTTCATCCATTTAACACTTTGGACGTGTTAAGAAAAAAGAAGAAAAAAATAGGCCTGTTTTTCCTCGCCAATTAATTATGGAAAAGCTCTAGAAGAAAATTTATTATGGATTGAAAATTCACAGGGAGAAAAAAAGGGAGGATGGAAGGAGCCAAAACATGGGAGGAGTAAGGAATAAAATATGGGTGCACGAACAGACAAATCGGAAGAACTCTTCGCACTTCGGTAGCGTCAGCAGGAGCCATGCTTCTCACTGATAAATTCAATATCTAGCCTGAGAGAGACTGAGGAGAAAAAGGTTTCAGTTAGAGTAGACGGGAAAGCTTATTCTGAATAAATAAGCCAGAAAGAGACGGCGAGAGCGAGAGGCTTAAAGATTAATAAGTGATACGACGATAAATAAGTGATGGCTAGCAATAAATAATCTCCCGGCAAGAGCCGGTCAGGGATTTTCCCCTTCCCTTTAAACTGGCGAAGAAAATATAAAAGAAAGAGAAAAAAAAAAACAGAAGGAAAAAAATATAAATAGTTAAGGAGGTTCAAATCGTACAATCAAACCAGTAAGAAAAGAAGGCAACACAACAACGCCGAAATTCCCTTATACCTACTTGAGGTCATTACTATTGCACCAGTTGTTATATCCCAATAGAAAGGAAAAGGGCGAGAAACAATGTGGTATTCCAGAAAAATAGGTAAGTGTAGAGCAACCCTACCCTTAGGATAAAAAGGGCGGGTTTCGGTAATAATACAACAGTATAGGAGGGGTCAAGAAATCAAATGGAATAGGTTAGGTGTGTGGACTTGCAAGTACTATGAATATTAACTTACGTTACATAGTAAATGTTTTGAGTCTTCAAAGAAAAACTGCTTTAAACATTGATTCCGGCCTCTATTCAAGGATAAATTGATAAAACAATAACATTACTTAGATAATCTGTTACTTCCGACAAAATCTTGAAATTTATGATTTGTCAACGCGTATTAGAATAAATAAATACAAATAATAGTTAAGTAAATTAGTAGGTACATCTATCAATGAGACGAATCTATTATCAAATAAATATTTGCTTTAGTTGCAAATCATATATTAATTAGCACCTTTTTTTCAGGCAAGCATGTCCACTCTGTTATATTACTAAAACAAATCACATTGTTTAGATGATATTATGGATGAAAATGACAAAATCAGATAATTTCAACAATCGTCGTATCCAAAAGTAAAACAATGTTTTTACTCTTACATAATAGGCAAAATAGGCGGACATAATAGGCATTTCTACACTTGTCTCTGTTTGTAACGCACCTGATCTCCGAAATTACCTAACACAAAAATTTGGAACTTTGCAGTTTATTATGCGTATTAACCCAAACACAGGAAAATTATAGGGCAACTCCAAAACGCCATCCCTAAAAAAACTAAGTAGTATTTTGTATCGAATTTATTAAATTTTTTATTAATAATAAATTCCAATTTAAATTTTGCACAAAATATGTAAGTTGGTTGATTAGCCTTAATGTAATACTACCTTCATTTTTTACTTTTCTTCTCGTAAATGGGAGAAATGTCTTCAATTGGATTATTAACAATTAATTCATTATTACTTTTTCATTATTACTTTTTTTTACATTAAATGAAATTTAATGTTTAACATTTTTATCTTATTGGGTATAAGTTTATAGAAACACTGTTTACTAGTTGAGTGTAGGCTTGAAAGTCAGCATCTGTGAGATAAAGTTACGGAAAGGATAAAGAGAAAGGTTTCGATTAAAACTGTAGATATTTCAGAGGTTCGAAATGCCACACACAGTTCCAAGTTGATTCTAAAAAAGGAAGAAAGAAAGGAGGCGTAAAAATGCTTTGGGGAGGACCCAAGAGGAATGAAGAGGTGAAGTCGGGCAATTTGGCAACTCCCAAGAAGAGAGGGAGGGCTTGATTGCCGACATTAAGATTCTACCCTAGCTTTTAAGCTTTACCGACCAGAGGGGTAAGACTTCAGTAGGAAAACTCAAGAAAAACCTCCCCCTTCTATTTCTAGAAAACCCGAAAAACTATTTGTTTCAAAACACTAGGGAGGTTTGGAAACAGCCTAAGACCCCAAACCATCCTTATAAACTCACCCCCTCAACCCCCTAATTATCTCCTTCGCTAGAATATACTTTGAGATGGATCAATTAACAAACAAAAAAAAAAAATCCTTTTTCTTTCTTTCTTATATCTTTTTAGTAACAAAGGCCTACTTTAGATACAACTTTTTACATCTATTCGAATGGTTCTAGAAAATCCAGAAAAATAAAAGTTGAAAAAGCAAAGGGCAACTCGGCCAACAACCCCCAAGAGATTAATATGAAACAAAGCTAATGATGAAAATCGGAAATGAGCCATTATTTCCTCGAACAAAAACTCTTGTTCTTTCTTCCCTCGTTTTTTTAATGATCTGAATCTTATAATTACTTTAATAATTTACAATAAAAATGATTTACATAGTACCCAACTTTTTATTCTTTTATATAAAAAAAACACACAAAAATATCATTCTTTTTTTAGTAATGTATAACAAACATATTACCACAATAGAGCTCATTTAAGCTTAGCAATATAAATTATTATGAGTGTTCAAAGTTTAGAAAAATTATCAATTAAATTAAAATGGAAGTTTTTCTAACGATTAACTCTTTTTGACTGCAGCTAGAAGAGTAAGTACAAAATATGATAATAGAGAATAGTAATGTAAATAATATTACTTATTGTTTCATAAACTCAACACTTTTGGTTTGAGTGCTAAAATCATCCGCATCATCAAAACATTTTATCAGCAAGCCCATATCCAAATAAAATACAACGGTGAGATTTCAAATGAAATAAATGTTACAAGTGGTGTTTTGCAAGGAGAAATTTTAAGCTCATCCTTATTCAATATTTTTTTATCTGACCTACAAGACTATTTGATTAAAAGAGGTGCCAAATGTGTCCTAATAGACTCTCACAATGATATTCTTATGACTCTCTTTGCCGATGACCTTACTATATTTAGTACGTGTCCGGTTGAACTTAACAGGACCCTACAATTTTTGTATGAATACTGTAAGTTAAATCGACTGACTGTTAATGTGGCTAAGACAAACGTCATCAAGTTTTCTAAAGGGAACTCTAAGATAAAAACCAATATTTACTTAAATAAAGAAATAATAGCTCTGGTAAAACGAGTTAACTACTTGGGTATCATGATTTCGAAATCATCTTTATACAGTGAAATGTGCAATTCTTCCTTAACTAAATCCCAGAATCTTCCTTAACTAAATCCAGAATAGCCTCTGGCAAAGTATTTTCACAAAAATATCTGCCTCAATAGATTAATAAACCTCCATGATTCTCCAGGCAACAACATCAAATTCAACTGGTATTCACAATTAATAAACCTAATTTCGAAAACACAAATCCCATTCAACAAAGAAGATATATCTACCCCAAGAGTGCTAAAAAAATATATTCCTTCACTTTTAGAAAACTACAAAATTAGAATACAAAATAAAGATCTAGAAAGAGCGTATAATTCGCAGTACAACATCCTATTTAAAGAAATGTCATGGAGTCAACAACCCAAAAATTATCTTCTAATAGCTCAACCTATCCATATAATCAGGATAGTTGCCCAACTTCGAGCGTCTTGTGGAACATTGGCTCGAATATATCATAGTGGACAAACATATGAAATAAACCAAATAGAAACCTGCTCACTCTGCGAATTAAACAAACTAGAAACTTGGCCACACGTTCTACTAGAGTGCCCTGCTTACGATCTACTAAGGCAATACTTCTACCAAGAAACATATCAATCTCCAGAAAAAGAGTTTATTAATTTGGTCGAAGTAAAATGCAAGAAGGATTCTTGCAAATTATACAACTATTCAATTAAATTATTAGAGATACGTCACTATTTAAAAAATAACTGCACTGAATTTAATTAATTTAAGATTATTAAAATTAATAAAAAAAATGTTAAT
>KZ651175.1:1721312-1735241 GCA_001010745.2 Gerris buenoi | reverse complement strand
CCCCGAGTGGGATATCAAATTAAAGTTGATGACGAGTAGGTTAAGCTGATTATTAAGCAAAATATTAAGCCAATATTAAGCAAATTAACATCTAAATGAAGATCCTGTCTATAGAAGTTACTTGTACAGTTGTCACATTGCTGTGGGGCCATTAAATTATAAATCGCAAGGCGGCCGGTTAATATAGCTAGTTAAAAAAAAAGAAAAACGTATCTGCATTTAAATCCATCATAGCCCATTTAATTGTTATTTTTAAACATGTTTAAAGTTTTATAGAAGAATTATAGGTACGGTTAGAGTTAGTTTTTGATTTCACCAAAATCGGATTTATTTTTATCAAAATCTTAAAAATAATATCTCGGAAAAAATATTGATTTACTATTCGATTCGTATTTAAATGGACTACATTTTAGAATCAAAATGATCTAAACCGTTTTAATTTTTTTTTTTTTTTTTTTTTTTTTTTTTTTTTTGTGGTGCTCCAGAGCTTAAGTTAATTTCTTCATTTCTCTTTGGGATATAATTTTTCTGAACATTCAAGTATTCCAAATTTAATCGTAATCGGTACAATCAAATTTCCGGGCTATTCTATACTTTCTATTTAAAATAATATATCTGACCAAAAACCACTTGTGTGGTAAGAAAAACATCCTGCCAAGTCTGTGGTCCAATAAAGTTGTGAAATCAACTTTCTGTCCCGCCAAATGATGTTGGTACTTTCTCCTGACCCATCACCGTCAACATTAATACTTTTCAGCTTCTTCTCCTTGGCGGCGTGCCTTGTCATTTCCTGAAACTGGAATTTTAATATTCTTCAAACACCAATACAATTTCTAGTTTCACCTTCACATTTGCCACATGAGGTTTGTGTGGAAAGATAGTTGTTCACCTCATATTCTTAGTTCTAGACAACTAGTACTAATATATGCATGCACATATTATTATAGAGGAAAGCATTTTAACAGTGTTGTTAAAGGCTCTTCTCGAAGCCACAATGAGCATTGCTAAATCATTCCCATTATCAAAAAGCAAATAAAAAAGAAATAAGCAATATACAAATTATTAAGCTTTCAAGGAATGACCCCATGCAACTACTACTTTCGTTGCAGAGGATGCGTGGAATACAACCAGTTAACATTGGATAGTACTGCAGGCACACCGCCAAGGAGAAGAAGCTGAAAAGTATTTATGTTGATAGTGATGAGTTAGGAGAAAGTTCACTTGGCGGGACAGAAAGTTGATTTCATAACTTTTTTGGACCAAAGACTTGGCGGGGTGTTTTTTTTTTTTTTTTTTTTTTTTTTTTTTTTTTTTTTTTTTTTTTTTTTTTTTTTTTTTTTTTTNTTATTTGGTTTCTACCCATTTTAGACTGTTCGCTAGCTTGGTTTCTCACTTCTCATTCAGCGTAGGAGTGAGTTAAGGGTGGTGGTAGGGGAGGGGGGGGGGTTAAGTTGAAGGGGGATGCACTAGAGCTCTAGACCAATACAAAAAGCGCTCATTAATTAAAATCAGTTAAGTAGTTTAGGCTGTAGGTGCGTCAACGTTAAAGTGACTGCTCGCAAGCTTGGTTTCTCGCTCCGCGTTCAGCGTAGGAATGAGCTATTTCAATTTTTTGATCTAGGAATGCACTAGGACTCTAGACGAATCAAAAAAGCCCTCATTCATTAAAATCAGTTCAGTAGTTTAGGCTGTAGGTGCGTCAACGTAAAATGAAGGAAGAATAAGAATAAGAAGTCATCAAAACTACCATTTTCAAACCTATTTTTCTCTACTTCTACTTTTTTGACCATTTTTTATATTTTTGATCTATAGGACACGGCCTTCAAAGATATTAAAAAATTATTTAGGTAGCTTGTACGTATTTCACGCTGCAGACCCTCAAAAACCCTAGTTTGTCGCCTCAGTATATAGTATATATACACTGGCAGCTTTTGTGAAATTTTGACTTTTTGACTTGGCGGGGCGGAACGATGCTGCGTTCCTAAATACTGATGCGTACACGAGTAAGTAAAGAATAAATAATCTCCATTCTAGACGGGATTCGAAAAGGATTACCTTGAATAAATATTCAAACACTGTCGACAAACAAGCCTTTGGACGTTCAAATCACTGTGTTTTAGCAAAAAATTTCGGACACGACCGATCTGCTTATTGCGCAACAAATGTTTGCGCAAACACTCAAACAGCCCCATACACGGTAAAAATGCGCAAACATTTGAATCGTGTATGGGGGCCTTTATAGTAGTACACGTAGTTTTTTATCCTCCTACACAGTTAGGGAAAATAGAAAAATACCAATAAGCAGCAAATCTAGAAAACTAAAACTATAGGCTATAGGCTATTGAGCTTGGTAATGCTGTCTAATTAATATAATAACACAACATCATAGGAAGCTTATAGAACGCTAAACGTTGGACTTAACGTTCTACGAAATCCGTTTTTCAATAATCGTAAAACCAAGATTCTAATATACAAAAGCTTATATATTATATATATATAAAGACCAGATAGGTATATAGATTTTTTTTTTCTTACTAGTTTTTAATACAAAAAAAGGAGATATCTCCGATACAAACTGAAGAAATAGGATAAACATTGTATCTGTAGAGAGGGGGGAAAAATGAGGAAAGAAAAAAAAAAGACAAGATAAGGATTGAAAAGAAGTCAATAACAATTCGTGCTATGAGAAAACATTCCGGCTGCTGGTAGAGAATGATTACTCCAGATATATAATGGACAGAGAAAGAGAGCGGCAGGGAATCTGGGGAAAAATGTATTAAATCTACTCCTTTTTCTTCATATCCCTCTGAATAAACAGGAATAATCCTTACAGCCATCAGGGAAATAATACCTCAATACACTCAAAGAATAAGCTCTCTGGATGTTTAACTATTGTTTTGTTTTTATTAGAAGATTTAAAAAGAAGTAAAACTATAAAAAATAAAAATATTTTCGAGAATATTGACACTAAACTTGCGATAGTTTTTTATAGAAATCATAGAGAATAGACTTAAAATAGAGTTGACATTTGGCGCGATTTCTTGTCCCTTTATGAAAAGTGACATCAGCGCTATCTGTTGTTCGTTGCATCATCTAAAAAAGGAGTGGGGATGAAAATAGTGCATTTAGTTCCTCTATGCCTCTACTAGGTGTCGCTAGTAGTCATCCCCGAAAAATCTCATTTTATATATACTATGCTTAGTTATTACAAGTGTCACTTGAATTTGTTTTTTTATCACATCTTTTTTTTCAAACATTTTATTTAGTAACAAAATGTTCATATAAAGTAATTTAAAGTAACAACTTGTAATAAACTAAGCATAGTATTTATGAAATGAGAACATAAAGAACAAACCTAATATACTTTTTTGTCACAACCTTTTTATTTTATTATTGATGTTAGAGCAGCCTGGAACACAGCATTTTCTGAATCTTTTGACCATAGTAAAAGGAAATTGATGTCGGTGAATTAAAAGAAAACAACAAATTATAAGCCTTCGAAAATGATTTACATAACTCTTTAAGTACTGAAAAATGTAGTAAAAAAAACGTCAACAATCCTTTTCAATTAATTATCTAAGACCAAAATAAACCGGTCATTTTTTTTTGTCCCCCTATTTCTTGAAATTTTTGAGAGCAGCGCATTCTATGAGCCGTTGCACAAACTATTTTCCAAGTTTTGTGACGTCATGGTGGGACATGGGATTTTTCAACGAATGCCACCCCCCTGATAGAAATGACATTTTTACATAAAAAAAAAAAAATAAATAAAATAATCAGAGGAATCGAAGGTTGAAGAAAGAAGTATTGCATCTTAGGGAAACTGGTAACGTTTAAATTATTTATTTCAGGCCCTCCTGCTTTTAGCTTTGAAATATCGGATAAAACAGTCGAGTATACGAAGCTATGATTTGGGCATATTGTCGAACTAAATCGGAAAGGTAGGATATTTGGCATAAGCTGTTTATTGATGTTTGTAATTTGTAAATGAATATATCAATGGTTCGAAAATTCCTGAGAGGTGAGCACTATTTTAAAATATTGATCCAATTTTTCTGTTTATCCCGAATATTTAGAACATGGTTGGGAGTTGCCTCGAAAACGGTAAATGCGTCGAAATACGGAGGATTTACTATGAAACTATTTTTATGGTTTCACATCAGCTTGTTCTAATAAAAATAAATAAAATAAAATAAAAAATAGACGTAAATAAATTTACAAATACATTCATTGAACTTGTACATAATAATTAATATAAAAATTCCATTTTTCAAAACTGGTCATATTTTATTTATTTTTTTTTTTTCTGTATTCTTTATCTTAGTTGTATCTATGTGCAAAATTTGGGGAAGATTGAATGACGGTAAGTGGTTCAAAATTGGGGTAATAGGTGTGCGATGAAACTTAAAAAGCAAATAAATTGGACGCCATTTTGTTTTTTTATTTTTTTATTTTGGTTTCTGTATTCTTCACCTTAGTTGTATCTATGTGCAAAATTTGGGGAAGATTGAATGACGGTAAGTGGTTCAAAATTGGGGTAATAGGTGTGCGATGAAACTTAAAAAGCAAATAAATTTGACGCCATTTTGTTTTTTTATTATTATTATTTTGGTTTCTGTATTCTTCACCTTAGTTGTTTCTATGTGCAAAATTTGGAGAAGATTGAATGACGGGAAGTGGTCCAAAATTGAGGTAATAGGTTTGCGATGAAACTTAAAAAGCAAATAAATTTGACACCAATTTGTTTTTTTATTATTATTATTTTGGTTTCTGTATTCTTCACCTTAGTTGTTTCTATGTGCAAAATTTGGAGAAGATTGAATGACGGGAAGTGGTCCAAAATTGGGGTAATAGGTGTGCGATGAAACTTACAAAGCAAAGTAATATAAGACCAGTAAAAAAGAAATGGGAAAAGTAAAAAAAATAGTAAAACAGGAATTAAAACTTTGCGCTAACATCATGTCTGACTTGAGTGGCCTAAATTTGCGCAAACATGCTTACAAAATTTTTGATCGTGTATAAGTAAAAGTAAAACACTAAAAGAAATTAAATTCTAAAACTTAATCCATTGAGTTAACTCAGAGAAACCCAGAGCTGATTTAAATAATAAAAAATGCAATAAATGTTTACTATCGTAAGACTATAAAAAAAGAGGAAGATGATATTGGTACAAACATTTCTCTTACTTATTAATCCTTAACTATTGCTCTATTCTTTTCTTTATTAAACTGAGATTTTCATATTTTTAACAGAGGCGGAGTTTTCTTTTATATTTTATTTGTAGGAAGGGCGAAAGAGGTCCGAAATTTCAACTGTAGAGGGGTAATCCACGCTATATTCTTCCATTCTTTGGCTAGGGGGAGGGCATTTTTTTCCTTGTCTTGTCTTTTTTTATAAGGATATTTTTGTGTTGAGTCGGGTTAGAGGATGGAAGGATTTCTACTTATATTAAAAGCTCATCCCTCTGATTCCTACTATCTCATCTGCTCGGTTCTTGCCGACGTCTTCTCTCCCAGCCTTGTGCCTTCCCTTTTCCTAATATCTTTTTAATAGGATGAGGAATCAAGGCTTTATAGCTAGAAGCCGGTAGATGCCCGCTCCAGGACTTCCAGTGTTTAATACTTTCCATCCCCTTTCCTCCAACTCTCTTTACCAAGTCTTTCCTCTTGAAGCTTCTTGTTAACCAAATTAATGTTAATCTTCAGCTCCTTAACTTGGCTCAAAGCTCCTCTGCTACAACCCTCCTTTCCTCTAGTTCCTTATTTCGCTCTCCTACTTCCCCCAGTTTTCTCTACTAATTAATATGTATTTTCTCTTGGGATGGAAATGCAGTGTGAATTTCCCGCGTCCCACCTTTTATCATTTAAAAAGTTATAACAAATATAATAAAATGAAGTTAATACTTGGATAATTAAGGATAAGAAAATGATTATCATTGGGAACATTGTTATAATATAACAATCTAAGAGTTTTCAGTTTTTAACGTAAGTAGGAGGATATGAAGATGAATAATTTACAGTCGATCCTAAAAATGAATTCCAGGATTATTAGAATATCATCTGAAAAGTAATGATACCGACGCACGACTATTATAATAACCTTATTAACCACTAATCTGCTATTTTGAAGGTGTATTGAATAGCAAAAAAAAAAAAAAAAAAAAAAAAAAAATTGGAACGAAAAATTCTTAGTTTGTTAACTGAATGTGCATACTCGGTATTTATAATATACATATTTTAAAATTATTTGTTTAGAAAAATGTCAACAGAGTCTTGCATCGCTCTTTGGGTCATATCCCAAATGGCATTAACTTCTTCAACTTAACTGACTCAAAGCTAAAGTAAGAAAACAATAGTTATTTATGTAACTAAGCAGCAAAATGGAATCTTACTGACGACTGATGAAGTTAACCTCCGAGCCGGAGGCGAGAACAGGCTACAAAAATTATCTGCCGAGGGAAAGCCGGTAATATACCTAATTGATAATATACACGAGGCAGAGATGTATCTTTCGCTGCCTTGTTGCTTACAGTATTTTATCTACTCACGCTATTTAGATAACAAATAGAAGCTTAGGAAAAATATTTAGTTTGAGATGAATCGTCAACAAAATCAAACCATAACAAGTCGTGCTCCAGTGTTGCCACTTCTTACTCGAGATTAATAATTATTTAAAGACCTACAATTCAAATTCTTTTTCAGTTAATCATTTTTAAACTTTTAAAAAATAATAATATTATTTATACATCAATAAAAAACACTGCCTTGTAATAAAATAAGTATACAACTATATACTATTATATTACAATATGAATACGATTTAAGGAAGGTTTACCGTGTGCAGGTTATGAAACCTAACTCATGATCTCCCTCTGAATGTTAACAAACCTACACACTTCTGAGTAGGTCGATCTAATCATTTATCTGTACTTTGTGTAATTTAAAGACAGATGACATGTGTCATAAAAACCATATCACTGTAATAATTTACGTAAGAAATTCAGTTATTTTGCTAGGAAAAACTCATTTTTGCTGTTTTTTAAATTTATTTTTGACAACCTCTATATTTTGTTTTTATATTAATTAATTGTCGAGGATGGCTATCATTTATAAATTATTAAATATTTGCACTAGACTAGACTATACTAACTTGGGCTTGGGCAATACTTGGGACTTCCAATTATAAACGAAGCTAAGTTCCCTCTAGTTACATACTGTGTTGCAATAGTCGCTGAAGACGCGTGGAAGAAAACACTTTTATAATTTTTTACCGCAGCGACTATCGCTTAGTGCCTAATGCTTAGCGACTAACGCTCAGAGACTAACGATCAGCGACTATCGCTCAGCGCCTTTCACTGGAATCGCGTCTAGAAAAACGTGTATTAATTAAAATCACCGTGAAGAAGCTTCCAGTATTGTAAGTAAACTTATATCCTTTAAGAGGAAATCTTTACCAGAAAAAAAAATCCGTTTTAAGGTCTTTATTTGTGGTCAAACGGGTAACCAATTAACGGTAGTAAGTACTCTTTTGTAAACCCGTAATTCGTAATTGCTACTGCACAAGCGTTTCTTTTTTCAGATTACCCTAATTCACTAGATCTGTAGGCAATTATTCATTTAGTGACATGTCGACGATTTGATCAACGAGTATTTTCACTTTATTCGATCTGTGCTGACTAATGATTTTCCTCAGGCTCTTTTCGATTTGAAGTGTGGAACTGGTTACACTTACCAGAAAAAGAGGAGGAAATAGAAACTTTATATATAAAAGGTTTCAAACAGCTCCCTCCTTATACCGGAATTCGTTTTGAGGGAAAAGGTTAAAATCTCAACGGAATCCGCGTGAGTTCTCTTACAAGGCCCCCAGGAAAATACGCCCCTCATATGTAAATGGAGAATTTGGATGAAAGAGGGCTCTCCCCGACGGGATTTTGCTTTTTGGGTTTCGGAGGATGGGAGTGAGAGGGCTTGAGGTTTTACTGGTAACCCCCCCCCCCCCCGCTAACCCTTAAGTTAAGAATTAATGATACTCTATACCCCCTTACTTTTTGTGAAATGAAAAGCTTTATTTAATGACAGGTAGTATTTCAAACTGTGAAGGGCCTTCTCTAGTTTAAGGGGGGTTCGAAGGTCCCGCAGTTCCTGTTTAGACCATTAAAGAGAAAAGAGGAAGGAGAACAAGCCTCTTTTTTTTATCCCTCCACAAAACCTCGCAACAGTAAAAAAGAGAAAATCCACAGGGCGAGCCTCTTATTGAGATGTAAATGTTACGGGGGAGAGGCTTTGGCAGAATCACTCCAAGCGATTTCAAATAGGGTTTCCCACTCTTTTATGATGGTTTCAGAGCAAGGCTAGCAGGCTCAAAACTTCCTGTAGCATCTCTTCACTAAAGCAATATACATCAAAAGTAATTTTAATATGAATTTTATTACTGCTATAAACTTTTCTCTGAAAGAAAAAAGGGCTTTTACGCATACAACTTCTCTACCTCGACACATTTTAGGGTCCAAATATTTAAAAGAGGTTAGTTTAACATTATTAAGAGAAAAAAAAGGGTGTCTTAAGCCTAAAGTACCGTACTATATCACTTATTATGATTTGAGATTTTAGCAGTATGTATAAAACGTTTATTATAATTATAACATTTTAATTCATTAGGCTTTATATATATTCACCATCAAAATGAAAAGCTATGATAGTGAAAATCCATAATATTACAATATTAAAACAATACTTTTTCTACTATAGGTAGTGAGGAAAAATAAAAACGAACTAATTGAGACCCGTTGTATTAACTAACAATAACGAAGAAAATCATTAAATCTGATTTCTAAATGATGAGAGCTATTAAACATTTAATTGCGAAAATATAAAAATTCAGATGGAAATAAGCAACCAACAGTAAGAAAAATCTTAAGATTCGACAAGACCATATAAAAACAAACATAAACAAGAATATTCTAACCTATACACATCCGAAGTTATAATAACGTTCAACAAACCATTATTGGTATGCTTTAAAACATTTAAAAATTAAACTAGATGAAATAAAAGAGTAAAAACAACTTACATAATGTTTGAAAACATTTTCATCACATGATTTATATTAGCCAACACTTAAAAACATCGTTAAAACTAAGTTACAACTTGTAATTAATCTGAAAAAGACAATAAAACTAAACAAATGGCACGGCATTGAATTTAAAATGGATATTTACAGTAAATAATAAAATTTAGTTTGCTGAAACGATATTAAAGAAAGAAAGACTAAATATGCAGTTTGGGGAAGAAAAACATGGCCGCCGCCGTGCGAAAGGAGAGCTTCTTTAGAGTAGTTGAAATCAGTGTTGCCACCGTGCACTTCAAGCACAAAAAAAAAAATATATATATATAAAAAGTAAAGTGCTAACTTTACTGTTTTTATCTACGATTGATACGAAATTTAAACATATATCTCTGTTTAGATGCGTAAAGTGATTCTTTTCGTAGCTGTGTTCATTGCGCATGCGCGTTTCATAATCGTACGATAAGGTGAGGAATTCTTCAATTAACGCACGATTAGCGAGTTTGTTTACATTTAACAAAACTAATTTTCTGTTTGTTTAATTAAAGTAACTGTTTATATCGAATTTTTAGTGAAAAACAATGTGATTTAAGTGATTATGACGAAAATGAGGAGTGTGGTTTTACTACCCTCACTCTTCTCGCTCGGGTGCAGACTCTTCACTCACGTGCAAAATGCTACTACCTGCACTAATGTACTATTACAATGCAAACCTTTTCTAAAATTTACAATAGAATTATTATCTATCTTCTCTAATCAATATATATAAAAGTCAACGTATGTATATGTGTGTGTGATTGTTATTTTATATAAATTTACACTTTTAGTCCGATCTCGATGAAAATTTACACACGCGACCTTCAAAGTCAGTGGGAAATCACTCAATTTTCAAAATTTAAATTTTGGTACACAGGGGTACGGTACGAAGTACAAGTAATGAAAACCGGGTTAAAGTGGTGAATACTCTTTATGGTGCATATCATTGAATAGCTCTTTTAAGGGTCAAATGGAAAAATGTATAATTCTGTTCTTCCAGAATATAGTACATTTTTTTTATAATATTTATTTTATTAACCTTTTAAATAGGGGAGATTCTTCTGCAGGACTATGTATATACGTCCACTGTCTGAGAATTTCCCGATTCACAATTACAATTCAAAATGTAATTTTTGAGGTAGAAACCTTGAAATTATGACCTAATCATGTTCAGTAAAAGAATATTTTTAAGTCAGACCTTTAACGGAGAAAATCAAAGAAGGAGTGGGTTAGAATGGAGGGTATTCAGCTTAACTTGAACTACATTCTTACTAAGAAGTTTATATTTTGGAAAATAATGCTTCTTAGAACATAAATCATATTTTTTTGACATCGACACCGAAGGCAAATTGGAGTAGGGAAAGAGAATAGAATAGGGATTTAAAATTTTAGAAGAGCTGGTTAAGTTCTGCATTTAAACCTCTAGAAACTTATATAGAAGATTCTTAGAACGAAAGTTTATTCCTAAGAGGAAATATATAGTATTTGAAAGAAAGGATAATCTATTCTGACCAAACACCTGGAACTATGACACAACATACTTATACCCAAGCAAAGCACTGTTAGGTACAGCTATTAAGACAGATCAATAAAACTACAACTAATAATAAATAAATTGGTAAGGCGTGAATTCTCACGTAAAAAGGGTTTCGTTGGTATTGTGAAACAAAATTAGTAAGGGTGAGGAGGGGGGGAACGAAAAATTTCGATGTTTCTTAACAAAATGGCGCCGAAAATGAAACACTAACCCTAAGTGGTATATATATTTGTAATCTACACTTTAATACCTTTCATTTGATACCCTACTCAAAATTTTAAAAAAATATTTTTTTTCGAGTTACCTGAATTATCCGCCATCTTGGATTTCCAGTACATCAGATCGAATTGCTAATCTTATTTTTTCTATGGCCCAGCAGACCGCACATTTTGCATATTTTTCTATATTTTTAGTAACAGCGGAAGTACGATTTTTGGGGGGGGGGGACACGAAAAATTTCGATGTTTTTTGACAAAATGGCGCCGAAAATTAAACACTTACCCCAAGTGGTATATATATTTGTAATCTACTCTTCAATACCTTTCATTTGATACCCCACTCAAAATTTTAAAAAAATATTTTTTTTCGAGTTACCTGAATTATCCGCCATCTTGGATTTCCAGTACATCAGATCGAATTGCTAATCTTATTTTTTCTATGGCCCAGCAGACCGCACATTTTGCATATTTTTCTATATTTTTAGTAATAGCGCAAGTACGGTTTTAGGGGGGGGGGACACGAAAAATTTCGATGTTTTTTGACAAAATGGCGCCGAAAATTAAACACTTCCCCCAAGTGGTATATATATTTGTAATCTACTCTTCAATACCTTTCATTTGATACCCCACTCAAAATTTTAAAAAAATATTTTTTTCTCGCGATGTGAATTATCCGCCATTTTGAATTTGAACAGCTGATTATTTTGAGTTCTCTATATTTTTCCTGTGTGCGCGTCAAAACGATCTTTAATACTGGTAAGTTTCACGCTTTTTTCTCTTTTGCTTCAAAAGTTATTGGAACCGTACAGAGTGACAGACAGACACATGAACGAAACTATAAGGGTTTCTTTTTTTTGGTTTTACCAACGAAACCCTAAAAAAAGAACAAAATTGTAAATAAAAATAAATAAATAAATGAAGCTCTGAACACCGTGCGGGGCAGAAATCAAATTAGTAAATACTAAATACTATATCAACTATAATTTAGTATATTAATCAGGATTACTTAAAGTTATTATTTCCAATCATTAAATACTCTCTGATAATACCCATAAATAAAAATGACGTATGAACTTTTCGTGAGAATCGAATTATACATTAGTACATAATAACACATATATTATCTACAGACTGTTATCATTAGTAGAACATCTCTCTAGATATTACGTTAGAAATTTAACACACATTTTACCTTGATAACGACGCTGTTAATTGCACAGCTTGTAATGACGCTAAGCAGTTAAATGAAGCCCTTATATACTAAGCGGGCGGTAAGTGCCAATATATTTAACACCCTAAGTTTCCTGTGTTGTGCTCCGCACGGCTATCTACACCCTACCTGTATCATTATAAGGTAATTTACTTTCTCCTGCTATGGACAGTTGCTCTATATCACATTTTACAACATATATTTCATTTAAACCAGAATTCAAATAACATTTACCTGCATTAGTATTACTTGATTTTAACATTAATTAGGAAAGGATCGATAGAATTAAATGAGTTTTGAATGTTATATTTTATTGAGATTTTCTTTTAACTTAAAAAAGAAATTTCGAATTTGAAAAAAAAAAAAAATTTAAATTACGTCATTAAGATGTTGGCTCGACATTACGCCATGTCCTGCATGGTTTTGTCGCGTCCGACTCATCAGGGGCCCTGAGTGGGGAGTAGCCCGTTTCGGCACCCGCTATTGTTATAAAAGGATTAAAGTCCTGGTACGTTTCGGCACCAGATTCTTGCAAAATCATGGGTCGTTTTGGCATTGAATATGTTTACTTATTGAATATATGAATTTATTTATTATTATTTTCTATATTTTGTCACAATCCTCATCTAATTTAATACAGTGACTAGTATTTCGAACACTATACCTTTTATTCTTACAAAATATGTCGAATGCTATTATTAAAGTTACTTCTATACGCGGTTCCACAATAATTACTAATTACTAGTAGTTCTGTGAACAGTAGACCTCGCGACGTCCAAAAATGAAAAATCCTTTATATACGTCGTTTGTAATAACTTAGAGGATAACTCCTACCAAATTCGGTTGTGAGTCAAACTTAGACTATAAAATTTGACGACAAAAAGAGAACAATCAAATTGATTAATAATTATTTAATAGTTAACAATTTGATTAACTAATTAATTTGTAGTTGACAAATGAATTAGTTAATAACTGAGTATTGCATTGTAGCCAGTATTAAATAATTTGTAAAAGTTTCGGCTTTCTAAATAGTTGGAGAGTTGGTTACATTAAGTTTACAAGACTAAGATTAAGAGAAAGATTAACCAACAAAATATTAACTTATCAATAAATAGTTTATTAAAATTAACTATTAACTGATTATGGTATGGTCGTCAGAAATAAAAAATCCAAGCCAGTTTCAGCTTGCTAGGTTGTCAGGAGTTAGGGCAATTTTGGTAACAATATTTAGAGGCAAGTGAAAGTAAAATAAGATAAATACGCAGAAAGACTTACAACAATAACAAATAATCAACTATTATGAAGTATAAAAACATATTCTTGTCGGTGAAAGACAACAAAGATGCGTAGGTAATGAACACTTAGGAATTATAAAAGAAAAATGGCGATTTGTATTGTGAAATAATAAACAATGTGTTGCGCGCGCAGCTCGGAGTATGCCGCCGGCCTGTTAGTCTCCATTAGCCTCTCACCGTCGGGCCGGGTTCGATTCCCTGCTGGGAAGGTTATTTTTATGCTACTTCTAAACATTTTTTAAGGAAATAAATCATATAAATAGATTTTAATGTCTTAAATGAACATCTATTCCAACTTTCAAGAATAAATAATTTTTTTTTTTTTTTCATTTTTTTGAAAAAAAGTCATATTTTTTTTAAATTAATAAAAAAAATTGTTTACGCCAGTTTGTATGCAGAAAAAAATTATTGTTTATAAAGATTGTTTTCATTTTGATAAGGTCGATAGGGCACTGAGGTAGAGTCTCGTCGGCAATCTCGCTTTAGTTGGCTTCTAGACTTGGTCTCTGGAGGTCAGACTGTCGTATCTAACCTCCCCTTTTCTTTAGTATTCGTGAAGTCGTTTTCTTT
>KZ651175.1:1694030-1720923 GCA_001010745.2 Gerris buenoi | reverse complement strand
TTTTTAATTTTTTTTTTTTTATAAAAATTGTAAAAATTAAATTCACTAAATATAAAACTCATACGGTATTTTTTATGACTTCAAAAAACATCCATGCCAAATTTGAAGAAAATCGAAGAAAGCGTTTGGTCGTAAGCGCGTAACAAACATTTTCAAATGAAATGCAAAACGGTCCAGTACCTGGGCAAGACCGAGGATGAAAAAGTTAAAACATAGACCTCGCTTCGCTCGGTCAATTACAATAACGACCAATTTTACAATCTTCACCCTTCTTTGTGGCATGTAATAGAAGCGCTTAAGGAAATTCAAGTTAAAACAAATGTAAAATCAAAAAATGAAAGAAACTTCAGGAGTTACTATAATTTAGAATTAAATAATTACATTACTAAAGAATACATAAATTATACTTCTAAGGAAATAACAGTATCGAAATATTTATTTAATAAAAAAAACTTCAGCATACTTTGATTTAATGACAAATTAAATGAAGAAAGACTTTTGCTCGGTTTTTTCATTTACTTTTTTTTACATGATTGAATATTTTCAAATCGTCAGACAGATTTCTTTTTTTTTAATGTAAAGAAACAAAAATGTATTTAAAATGTATCTTGTTTACCTTTTTTGAAATATTAGTACCTGGGGTCCTGGTGCCAAAACGTCTTATCAGTGCTGGTGCCGAAACGGGTCACGATTTTGTCAGGTAAAATGGGGTCCAAGTGCCGAAACGGGATTCGCCCCCTGAGTGCAGACGGTTGAAATAAATTTGGGGCTATCTGCGGGCTACTTTCGACAAATCATCCAAATTTCATAATATCATTTGAGTACTTTTGAAGATAATAGGTCTAAATAAATGTATGTTTGCGCGCATGTGGAAGATAAAATAATGGGCGCAGAAGGTTAAAACTTATATGGGATCAACAATGGGCTATGTATTATGTATGACGTACCATTTAAATTTTATTAAAATAGGAAGAGTTGTTTTTAAGATATTATGTTGGTTCGCAAAAAATACGTTTTATCTTTTCCCAACTACAATATCTCGGAAACGGTATGTCTCCCTTCAAACATGCATAGGACACCCCCCCCCCCTTCCCCCCAAAAAAACAAAGGAGGGAAATTTTACAGTTTCTTACTACTACACCCCCTATGAGGGTTTTCACAAAGTTTTAAAACTTTATAAATTATTTCCTCCATTTGCTGTTGTTTTTTTTTTACTAATTTGCCTATAGGTACTATAGGGAAAAAGCGCTTTACTAGAGATTTTTTTTTTTTTTTTTTTTTTTTTTAAATAAATTTGTTTGGAAACTAAAATTATGACACAGATTAGTTTCTATTCAACAAGGTCTGAACTCCAGAAAATGAATTGTCAATTAAAAATGTTTAGTCTTTTTCACCTATTCATGTGTCGATCCGGGGACACACTGTATATCGTTATATTCGTATTTAAAATGACTACATTTTAGAATATTTAAATCAAATTAGTAGGAACCGATTCCGAGAAAAATGCCAATTACAGCAGTATTGTAATTCGCATAAAAAATTAATAGAGAAAAAAAAGCTTTAAATAATATAAAAGAATAAAAGGATCAATTGTGATAGAATTAAGTGTTTGAAAGCATTACTTGTTTCCTATCAGATGGCTTTCTGCGAAAAAACAAATAAAATAGTCTTTAATAGAGTAAAATAAATGTGATAAAAATATTACTTCAACTACCAACTAATTTAATCTGTCGTTAGATAAGTTTTATGTTACTTATTTATACTGTGTATCACTAGTTATAGAATACAAAATATTATGTAATGCTCTTTTTGAGATTCCATCAATTATTTGAGTGTACCTAAGGGGAAAGAATACATTCCCCATATTCCCTCCATGTCTACGCTACTGGTGACAGGATACTAAAAAGCAGGTTAAACTTGTAATAAAATTGAGTTGGGGGTTAATGTTTAATATCTGTAAATTAGGATATCTCCACTTCAAAAAGGAATGGTTATAATCACTTTCTGAAGCTATCTGGTGCTTCATAATGTAAGCAACAAGAGACTCTCAAAGAAGAAAAGAAGTAAGATACGAAGATGGAGTACAAATAGAGCGTTAAAATTGAGAAGTAGTAAGAGGATCTGACAAGTGATAAGAAGACGAGAGGTTCTAAGAAAAGGGTGGAAGAGGCTAAGAGGATTATGACAAAAAGAGGGTGAAAACTCTGGAGTGAAGCCGTGGGAACAGTGACGGCAAGATACCTGGAGCCAACGGGGAATAGGTCATAATCTAGTGTCTTATGGAAGAAATGGCACAAAATCAAGTTGGTTTCTAATAGAAAAACATTCAGTCTCCCAAGTGCTTTCTGTTTCCAAGTGAACTGGATCTTGATTGAACGAGTAAGGAACAATTAACCGATAATCACCATTTATAAAGAAATTGATACTCGTAAAATGCAATGGAGATAATGATAAATAGTATTAAAGAAGTTTGGCTGTATGGTTCTATAAAAACAAATGCCAAATATATATATGAGTCTGAATTAAAAACAGGTTTTAGTTCATCAAAACTTAATTATCAAAATAACTTGAACAGCAAGAGGCAAATAAGGATAGAACACCAAGTTCATCTAAGTTTACGAGTAATGCTTAAATTAAATGAAAGGCTTTCTCCATTTGTAGTTTTCTTCGCCAAACTTTAAGTCAGTAAAAAAACAAATTGATATGTCAATGTCACAGGATCATATCAACTTGATATAAATAATATATTTTAACACATTTAATTTTAAATTATAACTTCTCCTATTTACATAAAAGTGTTATTTTAGTAAAAAACCATATTTAATCTTAAAAAATTGTTATGACACAATATTTTAACATATAACAGGACTAAATAGATTACTTTTAAATTGATTAAAATTAAAAAAAAAAAAATTTAATGAAAAAAAAGTAATTTTGTTNTAAAGTTTCTTGTACCAAATTAATATTTATCAAAAGCAGGTATTATTATTAAAATATTATAACACATTTATTTATTTATACCAAGATAAAGCTTTTAATTTTTTAATTTAAATTTAAATAATATAAAATGGAATAATATTTACACTCCGATAATTTTACAATATAATATTTCAATTCAGTTGAATTGCTTAGGTAAAACGAAGGAAATATAATTTTTGAAATAAAATTTAGAATTCTTTCTTTATTCTAATTTTCTACTCTGGGAAAAAGAATAAAATTAAATAAGCAAATCAAAATAAAAATATTTTGTTTCTCATTTTGATTATTCTATGTATACTATAATTAAATTCATAACAGTTCCTGAGAGTAATTGTAATTGACTTTTTTCAATAAAATCACAATAAATACTTTTAAATTGAATTACACAATAAGCAATTTTGAAAATAAATTCCCCTTAATCCGATTTACAATAACGATTGTTATTTTCGATAAATGGTTAATTAAATTAGGTCTGGAAAAGAGGGGGGAGAGAGATAGAATTGGTCTGGAGAAGATTACGAGAGAATGGTTACTGCGAATCAATGAGGCGGACATTTAAAGGGAAAAATAGAGTAAATATAAGAAACGGTTGAGCGTCTTTGGATGGAAAGAAAATTTCCCAGACGCTGTGAGCTGGTTGGGGATATAACAAGGATGAGGAAGCTATACGGTATAATGAGGCGGAGGACAGATTGACTCTTGAAGCAGAGGCGAGGGACGGTCAGATGAAGGGAGTATAAGATGAGAACAAGTCAAGTGGAACCAACCCTATAAGGGCAAGGAGAAATAGCAAACTCTTCCCTTCTCTTCAATCCCTATCCCTTGGTAACTTTACTGTCAAGGTCATTTTATCCTTGGTCCAAGTACAGACAAAGGATAAAGGCTCAAGGGATTGGACCAAGCTAAGGGTCGAGCATATTGGTTTGACTTGAGAAACACTCCCGTCCACGAGAAGAGACAACCCGTTCCAATTCTAAGGATGCACAATTGTTGGTTTTAGGGTTGGGTTCCAGAGTTATTTTGTCCCTCAAAACCCAACAAGTTTGTACAATTACTCTTTACTCATTGTGGGAGACATTTTGAAAGTCTTAGAACTTCCTTTTCATTTGGTTTCCATGAATAAATTACTAGCTATAGATGATAAAGTTTATCAGGCGGTAAATCATCATTGCAAATTTTTGTTGTTCCATTCTACTCGCACAAATAGATAATATTAAATAAGAAAAAAAGTGTCGGCCTAGAACAAAGCAGGTAATGTCAAATGAGTTATTGTATTCCTCGAACATGTAATAAAGATGTCTGCGTTCAAAAAAGTAATGAGTATTTTAACAAAGCATCCAAGTCATATAAGTGTACAGTACATAATACTGAAGAGACAGTATCAGAGATTATGCGACTTCCCACGTTTCGAACCCATTAAAGGGATCATACTTAAGAGTTGCTCATATGAGAATTGCAACGGATCATATGCTCCTCCATGACCGAAGCAACGTCGGCATTCACAAAATCTGTGACACAGTCATCAGTCATCTCCAGAAGATCTAGACTTATTAGACTCTAGCCGTGAAAACCTAAGGCATAGAATTATCTACACCATACTTAATATTTAGTTTAAAAATAGATAACGAATAATACAAATATAATTACGAAATTACTTTATAAGTTAGAAATATCACAAACTGGGTTATTGACTGCTATTCTAAAATAAATAAACTTTAAACAATTATTATTTTTATACATGTAGTAGCTGTGAAATAAGTATTTTAAAAACTATCAATATTAAAAAATAAGTCAAATGATGACTGCAGACAAAATAAGCCACAATAAAACAAATTAAAAAATTATCTTTGTATACATAATTAACTAACAACAAATAAACACAAATTAAATACATTAAGCTTTATTGTTTTATTGTATTAGATAAAAACGAAAAAGATTTTCCACAAGCTTAAATGACCGAGTTTGCTATATTGATTAAGGTAAGTGCTGAACAGATAAATTATTTTTAAGAGCGTAGAAGGAAACGTTAATAATTAGCTATAAGTAAATTATAATTTTATAAAATGCACTTTCATACCTTGCACGTCATGTAAACCCTTATCTTGATTTAAGCATAATTTAATGTTTTACCTGAAACACAAAACAAAAAAAATAACATTGTTAAAAATTTGAAAAACAAAAAAAACTCGTTTTAAATTCAATTAAAACGAAACATTGATTTACATAAGAATAATTTATTTTACTAATTTATGTCAACATTATATTTTCAATTTACCATTTCTAGTAAGTTTTACTAGCTCTTCTCACATTTCGGTAAGGAAAAGCGTAGATTTTAATTATAGTGTTAAAATAAACATAAAAAGGGGCCTAACAGAGGATGGGTGAATACGAGTGGTGGTATACGCTTTTTACTTCTGTCTAATCCAAATACATTTTTAGAATCCAAAAGGAGTAAGACGTGTTCCAAAAATATTATAAGCTTATCGAGTTCTTATAATAAAAGTACTGGTATATAGGTGCAGGTATTAATACCTTCTTTAAGTTATTTGAGAAAGAAGGACGCAAGGGATCACGGCATGACAAAGCTGCTAATAGGGTAGCACGTACACACTACACACCTAACTGAGATGGCTTGGCATGAATATCCACATCGAACCCTTCCTAGGGTTCCTTCTATAAGGTTATTTCTCAATATTCAAATTATCAAAGGATTTAATACTGCTAACATCCTAATATCAATACCGAAACAAGGGGAACCGACGAAATGTATACATTCAAAGTAATTAAAGTGAAGAGGAATATCCCTCGTAAAGGGTAGGTTGATTAACTCAATTCAATACGCCAGATGTTAGAATGGGTTAGGATAGGTCATAAACTAATGGAAATCGTGAATACGTAAGGTATTTGTATCACTAAGATAAACTTATTTGCGACTTAAAAGTCCTCTCTTTTGATTCACTCTGACGTAATGTGGCAACATAAATCGTACCATATTATTGTTTCAACAAGTTAGAGACGCTTAATAATAATAAATAAATTTGTTGATAAATATTTACAAAGAAAATACTTCGTTTCGATTATATCAGAGCCTGTATCAAACATAGTATTTTTCCTCGACCAACAAGGTTTATATAGAAGATACAATACTACGTTAGATTACACTGATAATAACAAAGGGGGGAGGGGGGGATAACAAAAACCCCTTTAATAATTAAACTGAAGTATAACAATATTGAGTGATTTGATCAACAATGACTACATACTCGTAAGGTCCACTTAAGTCCAAAAAAGTGATTTCTAAAATATGTCTATCAGTCCTCTATAGTTTGTGCAGACGTAATGAGTTTAAAGTCTAAGTATTGGGCTGATGTCGGTGAAATTTTGCATAAATGTTGAGATAAATCAGACCCGAGGACCTATAGCAGAGCTGGGCAATATATTATTATATGCCACACGTGGCTTGAGTTATAACAAACTATTTAACTACTAACTAATCACAAGTTCGATAATCTAAACAAAAAAAATTAATTGTCACATGGTAATAGCTTTAAACTGTATAAACAATGAATCGTGTTCAAGATGTAAAGACTTCCTAGTTGCCCACTGATTCCATTTCAAATTCACTGACGAGGCAAACAGGAAAGGTTTAGGAGGGTGAATTCAGGATTGGTTGGGTAATGGCAAATGGAATGGAGAGGTGCATGGAAATGTCATTAAGCATTAGGCCTCTAGCTGCATTTGACTCGGACCCAGAGTACACTATCATTTACCTCAAACCACACGGTGTAGGTGTCACTGGAACACTACGAATATACTATCTAATGAAACTGACTAAATAACCCTTTAAACTACCTTTTCAGTAAAATAAAGTAATGCAATATCCTCACTGATAGATGCAAAAGAGATTTCGAGAGCAACAACCAACATTTCAATACTTGGTACATAATAAAAATCTTTTCATAAAATCATTATAGGATTAAGAAATTAAAAGACTATTTATGTTTGACTGGATAAATTTTATTTTCAAATAAATTCATTAATTTAGAAAAAGCACTATAAATCTTAATAGAAAATGTTATTGATAATATTACACGTTCTTCTGAGTCAACAACGTTTGTTTGTAAAATATATCTGAAGACTGTGCAGACGCATGAAACCTAAATAATTGAGGGCCGATTTCAATGATATTTGGCATAGGGGAAAGTAGGGCAAAACCGGGTACCATAACTGTTTTCCCCATTTATGAACTTCTTGGCAACGAAAAAAATATTATTTACTAACTATATTTTCTTTAGACACATTTGGACTACCAAAATTTAACCGAATTTGCCAATATAATTTACTTACAAGGTCCTGAGAATAAATTTTGTGGATTTAGTCAAAATCAGAATTTTGATGAATGGTAGAATAATTTTTAACTGCTATGGCCAATGTATGGTTAATTTATTTATTATTTATCAAAATCTATCATGTTGAAACATTAGTCTGAAGTGACATTTTCACAGAAGTCACAAACAAATCCTCTCTCTCCCTTATAAGCGCTACAGTGCTCATGAGCCAGAAGTTGCACTCGTTACACCTTATCCAGAAGCACAGTCAGAATAAAGTTCATTACAAACGATATCATTTATTGATTAATAAACAAAACAGTTGTTATTCACCATAAAAATACAATGTAGGGGTAATATCGGGTAATACCCGGTAATACCCCAAGGGGTGTTTTAAAAAAACAAATGGCTGTCATTCATCAATAGATGATTGCAAAAATCTCACACTGGTGTTTATTATTCTATTTAAACTGCATATTGAAGAGGTTTACTTCCAACGCAATTAATGTAAGGGCTCTTTGCTAACAACACAAAAAAAATCTTGTAAAATAACAAACAAAAAAACAGGCAAAAAATTTTAAGTACGTGCTGAATAAAACAAACGATGTTTCGTCTTTCATAAACTATTATAAACCAACTGAGAGGCATCAAGGATTGAGTTAACTGCATCACTAGATCAATAGCAGCACTAGTGTAGGAAAAATTGAGGTACCTGGTTTGACTGCCTACCCGGTTTTACCCTACTTTCCCCTACATGTACAGAAAAATCATACCTCAAGAGGAAATCGAGATATCAATGCTATTAATTTAATTTTGAAGGTTATGAATCGAAAAATATATATATATAGCACTAAAAACACAAAAGATTGCCATAATATTACAATTTTTGTAAATAGTTTTGAGCAAATTGTAAAAACTAATTCTTATATTTAAAAATACATAAATAATGTTAATAAAAATAAAAAATCTTATTTTAAATAGTTGACAGAGTATGATTAATATTATATTTGCGTATATAATTATGTTAAATAAAATGTGTCATTGAGTTAAAGGCTAGACATAACATATCAAGAGTTTTTATATTACGCACCAGGTGCGTTCCATCATAATGAAGAAGTTTGCTCAGACTGTAGTTTTTAACATACAGCTGTAATAACAATGCTAGGATAAATAGATAAAAAAAAAAACACTACGGCGGCTAGAAGAATGTCGTCTCATAACTTTTTATAATTTGTAAAAGAAACGTCATATTCTCCCGATTCTATCTTCACAGAGATAAAATTAAAAGATAGCTTTTAACTTTTTTTTGACACAAGACTTGTAGACTCGACAGATGTATTAAAGATAAATAGTTTTTCTTGTACTGGCACAGTACATTCGTTAAGGACACCTGTTTTCACTTTTTTTTTTTTTTGCTTAGGCTTTACTTTGAGATAAGACTAAAAAAATATCATGTGTACGAAGCACATGGTCTTGCGACGACAAGAAAGTAGGTACGAGTACCAACACAATATGGATTATCCATATATTTGACACATAACGATGTTCCAAGCTATGATAAATAGTGTATGTCGTGTAGTATTAATGATAGACTAGTTATTTATATGTATGAAGCTTAAAATCATTTCTATATTATGACTAGTGTTACATGTAACACTTATTAGTTACTTTCTCTCTCGTGTTAATAACTAAATTACGCAACATGAAATGGACAATAAATAAGCCATTCAGCAGTAGTCGTACCCGACCTCTCGGCTTTTGTAATTAATTTTATATTTATATCAATACCTCAAAAAACTAATTTTTTCCGTCGTAGGCTGTGAAATAGTAACTTTAGACTTTAGAGTCTAAAAAACAAAGCTAAAATCAATTTTTTCATTACGTGGACTTAAAAAATCTTTTCATCCTAGGAGTAAAGAAAAATTTTTTTACGTCCTAGGACCAAAAACATTTTTATTGTACAGTAAACAGTTATCAAAACTGCCGTAGGAGCGCTGCTTTTTTAGTAATGTGGCTTCTTAGTACTATTGAATTCCGCTAAATGTCAATGCGTTTTATTTATCTTTTCTTATAGTGTAACCTCTTTTTAAGGTTTCTTTTTTTTAATCTTAAGTTTAAACTAATATTTGTTATTATTATATTGATTATTAATTAATATTTAATGTAATTTATTGTCTGCTACCTCAGAAAAAATAGCATATGCTACACGACTGTGAAGTGTTTTTTCTTTACCTTGGCAATATTTTTCCTGTCTCGCTTCGCTCGACAGTAAATGTAATTGCCGCGGTAAAGAAAAAACTCACTTCACAGCCTAGTAACATAATATACTATTTTCCTAGAACGACATATATTGCATTCATATTTAAAGGGACTATAGTACAGAATATTTAAAAAAAATAGATATAATTATTCAGGCTATTTTATTCAGAGACATTAGGGAAAATTATGTCTGTCACATGTGTGTGACATTAGTGTCTGTCCGTTTAACGTTTTCCAAATCACCCTATCGTAAAACTACGCATCCAATAGAAATGATGTTTTAATGATAGGTCCATAATATTAGCACATTTTAATTTAACATTCCGCACCTATTGCTTTCTCATACAAATGCGCACAATCTATTTTTTATTAACACCTATATCTGTATAAATTCTTATCTAATTATGAAAAAAATTGTATATAGCGTTTGTCAAAAGTAGGTCAGAGATCGCCCCATATTAACTTTTGTTGTTTACGCACATTTTGATTTATTATTTCATTTGGAGCATTGAAGATAAAGAAATGTTGCCCCACTTGTAATCGAAACAAGCCTTAACAACCATACATTCAATTTCGATGTGGCCTTATTTCTGTAATGATAGAAGATAAGAAGCTATGTGCCAAACTAATTGGCAATTTTAATGCTCCATTGGTGTGATGCTATTGCTTCCGAGCTTACCAAAGGTAACGGAAGCTATGTACTTTTATGTCTTCGACTTCAAATATTCCAAGATAGAAATCCGCTTCAGACATCTGGGGACATTTTTGGTTCCTTGTCTATCTTTCTGTCCGTCTTTCAATTAAATGCACGTCCGAGTTTGAAGAAATTTGGATGGTAGGTCATAATTAGCCCATTGTTGGTCCCATATTATAAGTTTCAACCTTCTTACAACCTTACCTTCAATTCCGATGCGGTCTTTCTCCTATAATAATAGAAAGCGAGAAAGCTACGTCCCACAATAATTGGCAGACTTTTATTTACATAAATATGTTGATAATAAATATAATAATAATTAAATAAGTATCGCTTAAGTTTTTATAAGTTATATTTATGTCTTTACTCTAGGAATTCAAACTGATATATAATATATATTGGTGTATAAACAGCTTAAATTGGTTGCAGGCGAACACCATTAGTCTCCTAAACACTCTGATCCTTATATTAGTTTTTGAGCTGAGCGAAGCGAAGCTCTTATACTACACTTTGCGTTTTTTCTGATGCATACTCCTCCTGAACGGCTAAACCGATCGGCACAAAATTTGGCACGGTCATAGTGACCAACCACAGGAAAATATAAATCTGAAATGGTCCAATTTGGTACACAGGGGTACAGGGTACGGGGTACAAAATTTTCCTCCTGAACGGCTGAACCGATTCGCACAAAATTCGGCACGGCCACAGCAATCAACCACAGGAAGGTTTAAATCTGAAATGGCCCAATTTGGTACACAGGAGTACGGGGTAAGAAGTACAAAAGTTTTCTCCTGAACGGCAGAGCCAATCTGCACAAAATTCGGCACGGTCATAGTAACAAACCAAAAGAAGGTATACATCTAAAATGGTCCAAATTGGTACACGGGGGTACGGGGTACAAAAGTTAATATATAGATAATGCCCTTCAAGATGCATGTCGTTGAAAAGCTGTTTAAGAGTACAATTTTTGTTGTTGTTATGTCAACTTTTTTATATTTTCATTTATGAGGAATGAGGGATCATTCTATTGGTAGAATAGGAAAGGAAAAAAAAATAATAATAATAATAAAGAAGTATGATGCATACTTGCTCAGCTCAATATTGCAAGCATTGTACACCTAGTAAATAATAGAGATTTGTTTTTTCCTAGCAGTATGTTTATTTATTTAAGGGAATAACCTTCGAAAACAAACAAATTGTAAAACGTACAGTGATGAATGACTGGAATTTAAAATAAACGCAATCGGGAATCTAAGTGAAGGCCGCGCTTCTAAAGTAAAAAAAAAAAAAAAAAAAAACACTTCAGAGGTGAAACATGTTCCTGAGTAATGACTGCATCGTTAAATGCTTAATGTGGCTGATCTGTCCTGGCTACAACGATCTATGCTAAAACGTAAAAAAGGGGAAAAACACAAAAAAAAGCCATTCGCACACTGCGAACCAATATCCATAGCCTGCCAGAACATCAAAGAGCTTTAAGATCCGTCAAATCAAAAATTACAAATCTAAAAAAACAGCTACGACGAATGCCATCAAAATAGTTAACCTGTCAATGCTTGTCATAATTTGCTATACTCATAATATTTTACTATTATTATTATAGTCTACATTGTGATCGCGTATGAATATTTATGTGCGTTGGTTTATTTAGTTGGTTATTATAATAATAATATTATTTATTGATCCCCTCAACATACAGCAAGAACTATTTTGCTTATCTAATTATTAAAGACCTAAACGCAGGTGGTATTTTATCTCCGGCTAGCTAGTGCTGCAAAAATAGAGGTGTGCTCAGCTTTATACAAAACTTAATTATAAGAAGTTGCTGAAGTAAAACAAGATAAAATGCCAAACGAAATCAATTGTTATCTGGATGGATGGGACGTGATAGTTAATCTACACTTGAAAAAGAGAAAACTGAGATCACGTTAGGGACTAGAAACAACGCAAAGTCTACTAAACCATTATTCATTATTGAAATTCTCAATTTTTACCAATTATAACCAAAATGTGGTCGAAATTATTGAGAATAAAATTAATTGGAATAACACAAACTGTCTTTCCCCGTATATTGGAAAATTTTGAATGCCAAAGCAGCTTTCAGCCTTCAAAAGGCCCATCATCAGTGCAGATTTAGTGAGAGGCAAGTGTACTACATGTCCGGACATCTTCGTGAGTCGCAATTTTTTTCTTCGCAATGGGAAGTGAAGATGGCCTTTTGGAGGCTGAAGGCTGCTTTGGCATTAAAGTTCTTTCAATTTACGTAGAGAGACAGTTTGTGGTATTCCTTTGCCTTTGGAATAAAATACATTATACATTGTGTTTAAATGGAAAGATACCGTATTCACATAGTTTTCAAAACACAATGTAAAGGTTGCTATTTATAACTTTTCTATTTCTAGTCAGGCAAATGGTCGAAACTAAAAATTCTGATCAAAATTTTACTTTAAAAACCACAAATATAAACTGGACTATTGATTACAGTAACTAACACCATAATAATTATAAAAAATCTACACTTTTTACGCTAATAAATTAAGAAATATTAATTCCACTCTATATTATTCCACTTAGAAATTATAAGAAAGTGTACACTGATTTTACCTTAAGTTCCTCATATCTATTAGACAAGACCCCTTTATTCAGAGGTTTAAGTTTGTTGTAAATTATGTTTTACTATTTCAACAAAAGAACGTAACATAAAAGGTTGACAAGATTTCTCTCTACATTTTATTTAATTTTTTGTGTTAAAGCATGTAAACAGTATTATTCACATGAATAAAAAGAAGTTATTACGAGAGATTAAAAAGCAACCTTTAAAAAGAGTTACCACAGTATAATATAATTACACATATTACAGAGAAAATTATGCGAGAGTGGTTGAGACTTGGTATGGGGTGGTAATTAGAGTGACTTAGTATGCAGAGATCATCCCCTTGGTATAATATAATACCACACATAGACATATATATACTGTAGACACATACAATTCATTGTGTAGAATGTATGGTTATAGCACGTGTCGACCACGTGTCAAGGCGGGTGTACTTTTAGCGTGACGTCTTATCAAGCCTAACTTCTGCCGACATATTTTTCCTGTTAGAAAGGGACAACGCGTGCAGTTTTTAATTTAAGAGGAAGGAATTTTTGACTTTTGGAACACTTTTTATATCATTTAAATTTATGGAATCATTTTTACAAAACCATTTTAAATAAAGAATGGAACTAATTTAAATTGACGATTATTCAAATTACGGCATGAAAACTCAATGAAGGATATACACATTTTAACTAATAATATAACATTCGTGTTTAGAGAACAGTAAAGGAAAACATGAAACCAAATATGTATTGCTATTGAAAAATTTGTATTAATTATGTAAAAAAAAAATAATAAAATAAAATAATAACTTTAGGGTGAATATTTAGATGCCAGACAGACAATACTACTAATGTTATTATAAGGTAATAAAATTGAACGGCTAAACCGATCGGCACAAAATTTGGCACGGTCATAGTGACCAACCACAGGAAAATATAAATCTGAAAAAACACTACGGCGGCTAGAAGAATGTCGTCTCATAACTTTTTATAATTTGTAAAAGAAACGTCATATTCTCCCGATTCTATCTTCACAGAGATAAAATTAAAAGATAGCTTTTAACTTTTTTTTGACACAAGACTTGTAGACTCGACAGATGTATTAAAGATAAATAGTTTTTCTTGTACTGGCACAGTACATTCGTTAAGGACACCTGTTTTCACTTTTTTTTTTTTTTGNTACGTGTTTTTTCCCCCCTCCCTCTCATAGTGTTTGGCCACATATTACTAAAATCTAGCAAAAGTTTT
Organism: Gerris buenoi; assembly: GCA_001010745.2. Lineage (NCBI taxonomy): Eukaryota > Metazoa > Arthropoda > Insecta > Hemiptera > Gerridae > Gerris > Gerris buenoi. The sequence goes on along the minus strand of KZ651175.1, from coordinate 1,706,814 downwards.
GCTTTAAACTATTACCATAGCAAGGGAGATGGGAGTGTTAACCCTGTAGTTAAAGTTACAAACATTTTTATTCATCAGAGTCCATTTGATCACATCAAATTAAATTTAAAAAAAAAAACATAATTATTTTAATTAACGCAAAAAATGCTTAAAAGAAATTTAATAAAACCCCAAACACATATTATTAATATAATATAATCACTTATCTAAATGATTATGTACACTGAATATAACTAAAAGATCTCTAAATGATTCTGAGAACTGAATATAAATTTAATATTTTCATTTAAAAATAAAATAGATGATAACTCTTAACCTGAAATCAAATGAATTATTAATTCAAAATGCGGTTAGAAGGGAAGCATTGATTAAGTGTAAAGGCGAACAGATGTTTACATGATAACAACCTCTAGCCGTGTACTGGCTGGTGTTTTACATGGAAAATACTAGGGGTGGTTTTATAGCCAGGTTGATCCAGGGGCTACGCGCTACAAACCTGTCACACGCATGCAAACACCCTGCTCACCTGCTCTTTGTAGTTATGTGTACTTTGGTTAGGGGAGCCAGGCATGCTTCTAATACTAAATATAGACATGCAAAGCCCTACTACAGTCAAACATGTCTTGACCAGTGACCCTTGCAAGGACGTTCTTTAAAATACATACTCATTATTCAATAGGCAAAATTTATACTTCTATCTGAAAATCTTTGTTTTTTAAAACATAGGTATATACCATGTTGCAAAAATTGTTCGAATCATTAGAATATTAATACATTAACATTCTGAATGGCTTAAAAGAATCCCTCACATAACCGGCATTTTGATCTAACTGGGTCATCCATTAAAAATACAAGATAGTGCCTTCTTCGGTAGCCAAAGCTCTATATATAATCTGGCTTAAGAATTAAATTTAGATAAATAGCCAATAAATACGGGCAATAAAGTCCAGATGAGGCTACTTTTATAAAAATTCGCTAGTTGCATATACATTCCAGCAACCATTGCTTTTTTTATAAAATTTAAATCATATCATGCTCTTCATATAGAAAAACAAGTAAATTAAAAAAAAAAAAAAAATCCAACAATTTATAGGCAAGTTCATGTATTAAAAATAGAGCTCAACATGATTCAGAATAATGGTAGACAAAGTCAATAAGACTAAATCATTATATTACTACTTCTAATGTGTAACTGAATAGTTGTTACGCTGTAATGTTATGTCGAGGAGTTATAATAGTTATCAAAACTAGATGATTTTTTCTTAAATAATAAAAATACAGTTTACATTATTCGTCACAGTAAAGCTGTGAATTTTAAAAGTCAAACACTTCAGCCATTCAGCGACAACATCGTGAAAGAAGTTGATAAAATATAAAGCGAATGAGTACGGAGCTAAGAGGCGTAAGGAGTAATGATGACCTTACAAAAAGTTTTAAAAAATATATACATTATAATATGTGTTTCTTTTAATTTAAACAGTGGATATTTGAAACAATAAGGCACCACAGACCAGTAAGAACGATGCCTTTAGAAACACTTAATTGAAATGAATTAATACAGAACATAGTGGAACCATTAACCATAATATCTACTTATAATCAATAAAATCATATATAATTTATGGAGGGGATGACATTATCCCGTCATAGTTCATTGATAAACTAGGAAGCTATTGATTTAGTTAATGAAATGATAGTATTCAAGGCCTGATAGGACAGGATGGGATGGGATGGGAATCCAGTGAAGAGGAACGATAGGGTCATCCCGGTCTTTAGATAGTGAGTACAAGTCACTGCCCCACTCACTAATTTGTATTATCTGACAAGGACTGATAAGAGACCACGCCCTTCCACTCTCCTTTCCCTTAGCCTTTATCTATAGGGTAAACCATATTGGAGCGAGCCCTTTGTCTATATTAAGATTGATAGTCAGGCTTTTTAAATTAATACCTTTCGCATGATTAAGCTTCATAGTAAAAGCACAGTTAACTCCAAAAGATCATTTACCATTAACAATACATTAATTCACAGAAAGATGCAACCATGCTTTCATATCTATAATTTAATGCGTAGTTTAAGAAAAGGTAAGCAATATCATATTGAATAAGAATACAAAAATAATTAATTGTAAACTATATGTTTTGGCTTCATTCTAAAACCATCAATTCAGTCGTATTTATTTATTTAATAGTCATAAATAAAAAAACTATCTTCTCCAAGACCACCACAAGGAATTTTCATATACTCGAAAATGCAACTATTCATACTTAAATATCATTCTTAAGTATCATGATTATCTTTTTCTCTGATCTTTCAGATGAGCAGCCTCGCCCTTCTTATAGCGAGCATTATCAAATAATATGACAAAGATGAGCTGCTCGGACCTTCTAGAGTCAGTGCCAAGCGACTTCGGCAACATTAAGTCATTTTGAGTTGTTCATGGCTTAGCCGCTACGTCTTATATGTATACACACCCAATTTTAAAGTGCTCTAGCACCTAAATCGTTCGTCTGAGTTTCAGACGAACAGATCTTAGTTTCAGATCTGAGACTGAGATTAGGACCATTTTTTTCTAGGAGTTTGTACCTATTCAGTTCTAAGCGATGAACTAAAATAAAAACAGTTATTTAGCAAAATTTGACATTTCAACGTATCAAATTTCAACGTGCTCGTAGGCACATAAAAAAAATTCTAACTTCATCTATTCAGTGAGACAAACATTTTTTCCAAAAAATATAATTTTTTAGTTAAACAAACAATGAAACCTATATGACTCAAAGATATGTATTAAAGATTGCTAAAAACTATTAATAGTTTTTACACAATAAACAGTATAACAATAATGTTAATGTAACAATAAACTACATAATAGGAAGCGAGGAAGCTATGTACCACACTAATTGGCAGTCTATTTAGGACTATTAATAAATAAATTCCACTGAAGGCGGTTTTAGAAAAAAAAACCGGGGATATAAATTTTGTGTCGTTTATAGTAGATTATAGTGTTCCATTGGTTTTATTACTACACATACGCCATCAAATATTTTGTTATACAGACAATGCAAGGGTAATTATATTAATTAGTATCTAATAATTAAATGTTATATGAAATAATTATATTACATTCAAAAATTAAAATAAGTTTCTTATATAATAATTTTCTTATCTGATTATTGAAATGTACAACATTTGACTTTGCTTTTCACATTTATGTGAGTACTCAGCTCAAACACCTGAATAGATTGTACATATTTACCCGACTATCTGAGTCTACAGTTCGAACATTAATAAAAGAACATCAATCAACTACAGCCTAGTCAATCTATGTTTACCTAAGTCAAGATCAAACATCGAATCATCTAGAGACAACACACAAACCCTCAAAGTGCAAAAAATTAAATACATCAAAGGAATTCTTGCTTCAATTTCCAATAAATGTCATCGACCAAGGGCGGCCCTTTTAGCTGAAAATCCCTCTTACCTAAAGCTAGAAAGCATACACAGAATGTTACGAACAAGCGGATTCGGAATTAAACAGAATTAATTGACGAGAAAGCTGTTAGTTTCTCATATCTTTTTATTATCTCAGTTTATATACTCGGGATGTAAACACTAACGAGTATATCCCGTCTAAGTAAAGAACTAGCAAATCAGCTCCGTATTTTCCAATTTCACATGCAGTGATCTTAAAATGTAGGTCTTGGAGGTAGATTCACCATAAAAAGAGTGATCTTAAAATGTAGGTTTTGGAGGTAGATTCGCCATAAAAAGGATATCTGTTTGAGGATATTCCAATTATTAACCTTTCACACTTTCAATTATAATATGATACCCGAATAAACTTTCGACTAATTCAGCATAAATTTAAAACACATTTCACAGTCATATGTATAATTCAATAAATTATTATTTTTTTTCTCATACTTTTCTATTTATTAATACCATGAAACAAATGTAGATTCCTCTTATTTCTGTCATTCCATATATTGTATTTTTTTACTTTCAAAAAACAAAACTAGGAATGAGACAAAAGATACGAAGACACACTTTCCCCTAAGGATTTTTGACATAAATCTTTCCACTCTGCCGACTTGTTTTTAACCTTTAGAAACAAAACTTGAACATTTAATACTTTGTTCAAGTACACTAGTGTGTAGCTTCTATACAGGTCGTACGGTTTTAGACTCCTCTTTTTTTGAAGATGTTTTCTCGTTCAACGGTTTTTTTTTACTTTTCTCCCCTCCTAGTTTGGGGAAGTAGAAAAGAAGACAAGTCCCATTGCAATTATACAGATGGGTCCTGTTTTATATTTTTTTCTTTCTCAGGGGTGCCCAGTTTCACCTCATCTAGGTAATAGAGGAGCTTCCTCGTGTGATATCTAAGAATATCACGCCCGAGCTAGATTCCTTCCAAGGTTATATTTTCTGATTGTTCTCTTTCCTTCCTTTTTTTTTTCTTTTTCTTTTATCTTTTACTTTTTCCTTTTCTTCTTTTTATTGTCTCAGCAGTGAGACATTTCATTTTTCTTATGTGAATAAAAAAAACAAAAACGAAGAGACAAAAACAGTAATGTCACCCGAGCACTTTTTATAGAAAAAGATTTCAAATTTTAAAAAGGAAGAATGGGGGAAACATTTTTCGCTATGTACTTTTTCCTCATTTCTATCTTTTTGATGAAAATTTAAAATTATATTAGGAACAAAACAGAATTGAAAGGTGCAAAATTAAGAAGGTTTAGTTTAAATTCATTTAAAGTGTGGGAATACAAAATTATAAATTTTAAATACCTACTTTAGACTAAACTATCGTAGTCAACAAAAATACTCAAGCATTACATTTTTTTAAATATATGTATTGGACAATTCTATAAAATTGAACTCTTATAAATTTTGGTATCCCTCCAAAATTATTTTACGAACCTCAAAATATGGTTATTTATAATTTTTAAGTTGAACTTAATTAAAAAATAATGATACTTACTATCTGGAAGATATCAAAATGTAATCTCCAGGCAATAATATAAATCGGAACAAGGTAAAAGATTCTACTTATTATATAATCTACTTTCATAGTAACTTCAATGAAGAGACGTGAAATGAATAAATTAATTATACAAGATAAATGGTCAAACTTATGAAAAATTATTTTGTCAAAGATTCTGAGGGGGCATCCTTCACTAAAAATTAAAAATATTTCCATTCTGGATGAAGAGGTGGCAACGTAATCTGGATAATTTTAATTATTAGTCATTTTCCTAGCTGAAAGGGTTGATTTCAAGTACATTAGGGTAAAGGATATATTGGAATCTTCATTAACAGTTTAATTGTGTTTTTACATTCATAGTATTTCCAATTTAGTCTGCTACAATTAAACTAAAAGTGAGTTTTATTTTTGAAAATCCAATCTTGGACTTATCTTAATTCAACAAATCTAAACAAGTATTGAATTCAGAGAAAATTACCTCCCCCCCCTCCCCCTTCCACAATGTCTAGTTCAAATTTCGCAGGATTATTCGTTTAGTTGACACAATCGCAAAAACCGAAAGGGCGGTCGAAAAGATTAAAATTTCACCCTCCTATCTCCGAAAGCTGAAATCGAATGTTAGCGCAAACAAGGAGACCGGGGTTACAAAACACAAGCACAAGAGCAAACAGTAAAAACACGACAAGCCGTGTCTTTATCCGGTTTTCCGAAAACTGTTTCGATCGACGAAAACAAAAGAAGGGACGCCGTTCAAAAATCGGAATAACATAGTTTTCAAGCGGAATTGGAAATCTCAAGGGAGGAGGAGGGGGGGGGGTTGAAAACGCGGTTTTTCACAGAATTCCAAATAGGATAAGAGAAAGGGTGGTAGTGGAGGACACAATGTATTGATATAAATATTATGGAGGCAGAGAGTATTGTGTGAAAAGTCCCTCTCTTTTGTAAAGCCACTGCCTTTTGTATTCTCTGCCGGGGTCCTGATTGGTTCACCCTTACGGTACTCAAGTCCTGACCGCCGGAGAGAGAATTTTTTTTCTCCCTGTCGGACCGGTGGCACTTACTGATTACATTGCCTCCCCCAGCTACTGCAGACCGTTCCCCCGATTAAATATCGGACAATTTCCGGTTGGCAGGCCATAAAACAAGGGACGGCGTGCCCTATTGTCTCGTAGGGACCGGGTCATCGCCATCAGTGTCCTACACTCTTTCTCGCCTTTTTCTTTCCTTTTCTCGAAATAACCCTCGTCTAGAGGCTCTCTACTCCGCCTGAGTTAAAGCACTGTGTATATATCAGCCCTCGTACTTCGATTACCGTCAAATGATCGTTTTCCCGAGTTTCTATTATGTTGTTCAATGTTTTATTCCGCTTCCTTTTCCCTTCAATTGTCTAACTGTTAAATAAAATAAGGAAACCATTATTTTTCGAAATAAAAATTCTTCGACCGTTTTTCAATATTTCCTCCGAGACTCCTAACCTTAAATCCAGTATAGTTTTGGTGGACCAGAATCCAACCCCTCAGGGTTAAAAAAAGACCAAAAAATAAAAATGAAAATGAAGCATAAAAAACAAATTAAAAAGTACGATCGCTAAATCAGCTTGAATTTGAAATGGATATTATATTGTATACCAAAGGTGAGAAAGGTAATGTAAATAAAAACTAGAAAATCATACAAAATAAGAGTGGATAGCATAAATTGCATTCTGACTGAAAATTGCTGCATAAATAATCTAATGTAAATGGTAAAAGAAACAGCACAAAGATAAATAATAGAAACAAAACTAAATTACAAGCTAAAAGGGTTAAAAGAAAAAGATAATAGAATAGTCTATGAGTGCAGGTTGTCGGTCAGTTTAAAATTGTTAAAACAAAGAAAAAAAAGTCAATTAATGAAAATACAAGTAATTTTTTAAAAATAAACATTCAAAAGATATAAATATTAAAAGATTAAATAAAATAATGAAGTTTACTGAGAAAGGTGGGGCCCAAAAGACATATTATTTAATATAGTAATAAGGTAGGAAAAACACTTAATAGATGCGAAGAGGTAGAAGATAATAGAAACCAGATCTGGATTTTAGGAACTTGACAATATTAGTTAGTATTATATTACATCAAACACTACTCTTTGAAATCAAAACGATATCTATACTCTAACATGTAGGATTCTCTATGATTCTCTAGTCTGCCTATTTGATGTATAAATGATTATTATAATTATGTATAAATATTATAATTATTAAATTATTATGTATAATATAACCACATTAATTCCAATTTAAATAAAAGTTTGTTTTGATTTGTAGGTCTTTAAATAAATGTGATATAATTAGAAAAACAACTAATCTATATAAAGGTGGATAATTTTATCAAAATTTAACACATTTAATATTTCCACTATGTTCAGATTTATTTTTACCGATCAGTTAAATACTAATCTCCAACATGAGCTTAAAAGGTAAAAAAGAGTTTGTTGCGTTAGTCCTGGGACTTAGTAATAACTAGTATAAAGTATAAGGTTTGTTCCAACCTCACTTCTAACAGTAGTTTGGAACTGTCCGACGCATACGCATTAGGAACAGGGCGTTCCAACCAGCCCAAACTCAAACTCTGACTGTTAACTGTTAGTCGGCTGTTCCAACCAGGCTCTGATTGAATCACGGATTGGTTTGGTATCAGTCAGAGCAGTCAGCGATCGGCGGCAGGGACTAAGTAGTTTAAGTTTGGGTGAACAGAAACGTAACCTTCCGCTTCATTGTTTATGTTTTGATTTCGCTCGCCTATTATTATATTTTCTTGCTATTCAACTCCTCTTTTAAAAATGTTTTTGCACAAATGAGATGATGCATTTTTGTGCATATAATGACATTTTCTAGATATTCCTGAAAAAAATAAAAATTGGACCTATTTCCCAAAATAGACTTTTGATACTTATTCCATTTTCAAACAAATATCGAAAGGATCCGATTTATTTCTGCAACATTTCTTTCGTAACAGACTAAGATTAATATTTGTTTTTTAAAACAAAAGAGCATTTAGGATTATATCAATAAATATGCGTGTGTCCCGTGAGTCTACTAAAACTGGTTCACCACAGTAAGCCCGAAAATAGTGAATTTCGTAAATCAAAATGAAATCGTGAATTCATGCCTTAAATAAACATTTCTAAAATGTGTGCATGTGTTTTCGTCATACCCTCTATGAGTAAGTAGGTTTTACTTCCAACTTTCGAGGTTAATTAGCATTATAAAATGAAATGTTTGTGGTTTGGCCCCCCTTGTTGTGCGAGCCCCTTGGCGGCCGCCTTGGGCTAAATCAGGCACTGATTTAAGCGACTGGTACTTAACTTCATCAACTATTGACTCATCCATCATCCATATCTTTAGTATTAATAATTTCAGGTATTTTTGATACCACAGGAACGCAAAATCACATAAATGATCAACTCAAAAGGTTGTTCTGATAACAGTGCTAAAACCTACATCATGCAGTTTGGTTCGAATTCAGGAGCGTTCCAACAAAACGGAATCCCCAATCAATTCCCAACTGAGTGATCATCACGCATGCGCATTACGTCGATATCGGACTAATTCGAAACTGGTGGTTGGAACAAACCTATTAATGAATAAATTCAGTATTGAACACATAGTGATATCCGTTTCTTATCAGTAATAAGAAGAAGTAATTAAAATGAGACAAATATATACAGACATTGAGTTATAAAAATGTAAAATAAGAGAGTCAGGAACTAAGTAAGAAATAGTTAAAACGCACTGCGAATGTAGAATAGGTATCATTGACCTTAACTGTATACAAGGTGTTTAAGGCAACATTATCGTAAAAACTCGGCGCCTTTTTCCCCCCAATCCCTGATTCAGTCCTCTTGTGTTTCTAACCCTTCTTCCCTCTACTGCGAAATCTTTATCGCAGGCCATTGCCATATCCTGCCCCCTAGGCGGGTTGGAGCTAGTCGATGGAATAGCTGAGAATGTTAAGGATTTTTTACAAAGCGGATTGTCGTGCTGTGATGGCAGCTTAAGAATCCTATAGCCAGAGCAGAGAGCTTCGCTTCGACCATTCTCCCTAGTACCTACCTAGTGAAGATTTTCCTTTTTCCTACGAATCGCTTTGTCCTTCCATTCTCGGAATACAAACGTCCCGTATTTGCATTAGGAATTTTAGGGAGACGGAAAGAATGTCACACACAGGCCTGAATAATAAGGACCTTCTTTTATAGTTTTTCCTTGTTTCATAGTGCTGTCGTTTTTAAGCTTTCGTATTAGTGATCATGTTAACGTATGTAATAAAACTTTATCTTACACCTAAAACATAAGGTTTTCATTCTACAAAAGTAATTAAGGGTTATATAACTTCTTCATACATCTACAACCTTTTGTTAGAACTTAAACACGCGATATTACAACTTTCAAATGGCAATGGAAGGACGTAAGTAAACAATATGCATCTTTATGGTAACGACTATATTTATAGTCAAGCAACCATGAAGACTATCATTGATGTTCGGGGGGCTTCTAAACACAGAAAAATAGACAAGTGAGCTAATCACTCGCACTTATCATTAATACTAATCCTACTATCCACTTGATAACACCCATGTTCACAACTAAACAATTGTACTATGCACATGCACGAACGACTACTCAAAGTATAAATCGGCCGTTACAATAGAAATCCTTAAAATTCACACCCACACATTCTGACCCCATCAAGGTACTTTTGGGGATTGAATATAGATACGACTACTCATAGAATATAACACTAAGCGACTAATTAGCAAATCGTACTACAAAACGTTGATTTCATCTTAAACAAAATTGAAAAAGAGGAATAATAGAAATAAAAGAAAGAGTTTGAAGATAATTTACTAACATTAAGATAATGTACTACATTTAGCTATTCACTTTGACAAACACATACTTTTCACAAAACTTAATTAAAAAGCTTAATTAAATTACTGATTTTAACCTTAAAACCTTAACCTTAAGCTTGGGGTAAAAACAGATCATACGTGAAGGAAACGTACTGATTTCTAGGAATGCCAGGGATTTTTTTTTCTACGAAATTCACTCATTCACACCATTATTTTTAATATTTACTAGGGGGCTCCGCCCCCTACTCGCTTCGCTCGTCAACCCCCCCACCCCCCTGGGCGGCCGCTGCGCGGCCGCAGCCTAGTGTAGGGTATTAGAATTATTTTGTCTATTTATTATATATTAGAACCGGGGACCGTTCAAAAAGTTTAAATCCGCTGTAATAGTTTTTGCACTTAAAAATAAAGATATTACCTCGGAACAAATATATTTTATATTCTAGATTCTAGATCTTAAGTTTCACTTTTAATGCGTGAGAGCCTCACACATATTTCTTTACTTGTTACCAACAAAAATAATGGTTTGTTTTGATTTTATAGAGTTCAAATATATATAATAACTTATCTAAATAAAACATATCTAAATAGTGACCGATAATTTTATCAAAACTAAAGTTCCAATTATTAACATTACATTTTTGATAGACTTCAAATAGATATAATAACTCATCTAAATAGTGACCGAGACTTTTATCAATACTAAACGTTATAATTATTAAGATAACATTTATGATTTACTACCGATAAAAGTAAAGGTTTGTTTGTTGATTTGTTAATCTTTATATAGATTTAATAACTTATCAAAATAGTTTTGATTTGTTGTATATTGAAAGCTGTCACTTTTTGATTAAGGCATGTAAACAAACAATGCGCTTTCTTTATTACATCGCCCGTGTTTTGTTTATTGTCTCGGGAATGACAGTTCCCCGTGTCATTCTTGAGCGGAATTTACTATGAGAACCTCCCCTTTCTCCACCGGAGAACCTCCCACTTATCTCTATCGCACTCTTATCAAACAGTTATATATCACTCTCTCTTTGAACTTGTTTGTTTACCTTTCTCCCCCCTTATCTCCTAACGCACTCTTATCAAACAGTTATATATCACTCTCTCTCTGAAATTGTTTGTTTACAAAACTTTTTTAATAAAATAGATAGATAGATATAGAATGGGACATTATAATATGTACATTTATGTTGAAAATAAAAATAACAGAATATAAAATATCCAGATAATGTTATATAAAAGAAAATTTGCACGAAAAACATAAATCAGACACATTTCAGCTACATAAGAACCATAAATTAAATTTTATCAACTCCACCTTAAAATATAATTAACAAAATAATTAATTAAAAAAACCTCTTGTCAACTAAAAGTTTTGCATCACTTTTTATATCACAGCAAATCTAACAACTGGAGCAGGATGATCTGTTACCTATTTATCCAACTTATCCAGTTGCATTCGTCTTCACAACATTAATACGTTTCTTGAGTTTAAGTCTTCAGGTAATTTTGTAATATTTTTACCACAAAAAAAAATCTTATAAAATCATATCAAAATATGAATAAATTATGCTAATCTCCTTTAACTTCAATGTTCAGCTTTCCAGTTATCTCTAATTTCAGGCTCATCAATCAAAAGTTTTTTCCTCTCCTCTTTCAAAAACTTATTTTAATCGTCCGTTTCAATTCCTAAGTCATTTTTACTCCAGCCTAAAGGTTCAACGACTTAAATTAAAACGCTTTCAGTAGATTGAAGCGTTTAGTAATTATAAATGAAATGAAGCACGAAAAAATACTGTTTCTTTCTTTCTCGATTTTCAAATAACTTTTATATTAAAGGAAATAAATTAAAGTGGGGTAGTAAAACGTCGAGTTGTCGAATTAGCTTCTCCTACTCTGACTTTGAAATCTATTGAGGAAGAAAAAAACCTTGATTTGAAATCAGTACAGAGGTAGAGGTGAGTTTCTGTGCCAAAGAAAAAAATACAGTTAATATCAATTACTGGGAAAGTCAGGCGGACAGGTTTCCTGATGTAGATTCTCCATTGGACCTCTGATGGTTGCCATGGATACAGAATCCTCGACATTCTAATCAGCAAAGTCTGGTCCCCTTGGTGCATTTTCTGGGAATGGAAAAAAGGTAATATCTTGATTTAAAAGTATAATCTACACCCCGAACAGAACAGAAAAAACCCTATTGTTATTAGAATTTTAAATATTAATGAAGAAAAGTGTGATGCCTTTTCTTTTTGCCTTTTTTAATCAACTATTGTTATTCTTTACTCGGTTTAAAAGTTATTAGAATAAAGGCTATTTTACTTTTTTCGGGTTTTCTCTACCAAACAAATCAATAACTTATAAATAAATATTGGTTCGACATATTTAAAAAAAACTTTTTTCACTTTAGAGTTTGTGGTCGTAGGTTACAATAGAAATCCTTAAAATTCACACCCACACATTCTGACCCCATCAAGGTACTTTTGGGGATTGAATATAGATACGACTACTCATAGAATATAACACTAAGCGACTAATTAGCAAATCGTACTACAAAACGTTGATTTCATCTTAAACAAAATTGAAAAAGAGGAATAATAGAAATAAAAGAAAGAGTTTGAAGATAATTTACTAACATTAAGATAATGTACTACATTTAGCTATTCACTTTGACAAACACATACTTTTCACAAAACTTAATTAAAAAGCTTAATTAAATTACTGATTTTAACCTTAAAACCTTAACCTTAAGCTTGGGGTAAAAACAGATCATACGTGAAGGAAACGTACTGATTTCTAGGAATGCCAGGGATTTTTTTTTCTACGAAATTCACTCATTCACACCATTATTTTTAATATTTACTAGGGGGCTCCGCCCCCTACTCGCTTCGCTCGTCAACCCCCCCCC
>KZ651175.1:1683370-1693495 GCA_001010745.2 Gerris buenoi | reverse complement strand
TATATATATATATTCATATAATAAAAAAATGTTTTTCTCTATATTTTCTTCTTTCTTTTAATTTTCATAGCTTTTTTATTATAATGAAAAACTAAGTTTTATTTATAAATATTTATACTTTGTTTCTAGGTTTCACGATGCTTAAAGATTTTTTTTTCTTTATTTTGAATTTTATTTAACAAATACAATTGTTTAGGATGATAGGAATGTGAAGGGGGAAGAGGCTGAAGCAAGATAGGAAGAGAAAACTGAAGAAGAAGCGAAATTTTCTTAGCCTAAGGAAATCATAATGATTTTCCTGGGGTTGCCTTAAAAGACCTGATGGGCATTGTCTTCCTTATCTTTTAAAGTAAAAGAGGTTGCCCTGTCACATTTTTTATCTTGCATTTATTTTATTTTTTTTTTTCAAAAAATATCCCCCAACCCCTATATTTTTTTTTGTTTTATTATCTGTTATTCATTCTTATACTGTTCATTGATATTTTGTTTGACTGTCTTGTCATTTATATTCGCTACTTTCATTTCAGATTTTCTTTTATTGTCTTACTTGTTTAGGCCGAAAAAGTTGACAAAATAAAAAAAATAATTTAATTAAATATTTTAAAATGATTTTTGTTATCTAATGAAGACGATTGTTCTTAAATTGTCTTCACTATTCGATTGTTTTATATAAAAAAAGTATAATATTTGTAAAAGATTTAATTAAATGATTTACATTCATGAATTATTAAGAATATCTTATCATAATGAAAATAATAACATAATATTATGCATTTATTTTAAATATTGTTTGATAAAATTACTGAACAAACTTAATACAGTTCTTTTTGATTTTCATATAAAGGGAAAGTATTGTGATGATACATGAACTTGTTTTTAAAATTTTCGGTCTAGTCCAATAAAATGGTTTAAGAAAATCTATCTGTCATCTGTGTAGACGCGTGGAGCGTAATCCATTGAACCTACTTCAAGAAATGAATGTTAACTTTAAATTTGTAGATGCTGCCCCTCCAAAACTCATGACAAAAATTCTCTAAACGTTATTTTGAATAAAATATTCAATTCTGTAGTCGATTGAAATACGAATTTATCCTTATCAGTCGTTATACTTGGAAATAATCTAAAATATTAATTATAAAGGCATACATATCCTTTTTTCAAGGAATTGGCAAGAATTTATAAATAAAAAAATAATTTGTTTAGTATGAAAAAAAAATGTTTTGCTTACATCCACGCAAATGGCTCAATTTATTCATTTATAGGTATTTATAAATTGCTTAGAAATACCTATAAATTAGAAATATAAAAACCAGGCCATTGTCATTGTCATTAGAGCTCTGTGTATGAAATTGCTCGAACATCACAAACAGGACTTAAAACTTTAGCCTTACAGGAACACATTCATTAAAGAAGAATTGGTGAAAATTTGCAGTTCAGTCTACACGAACGCTTGATAAAGGTTCATAAATACGAGTATAATAGTGTCTAGTCATTAAGAATAATTAAAAACCACACTTCATAGTCTACTTCATGGTCAAAATTGTTTAGATTCTTTTCATGAATTAAAGTATCAATTTAACAAAATTTAAAGAGCGCAGACCGTTGAAATTAATCAGGAGCTACCTGAGGGCTACTACCAATAAACAAAAGCATCCAAATTTCATAAAAAATCATATGATTTCTTATGAAGATAAAGGTGCAAATAAATGTATGTTTGTACACATGTGGAAGAGAAAAAATAGCGGTTGAAGGTTGAAACTTACATGGGACGAAAAATGGGCTCATTTTCACCCAAATTTCATTAAAATTGGACGTGCAGTTTTAAAGATATGTTGGTTCGTAAATATTGAAGTACAGACCGACAGATAGCCACTGAACCACTACTACTTCTATAAGTGCGGTACGAAACTCGTGCAAAAACGGCATTTTGCATTGCTCCTACGGTTTTACTAACCTCGCTATCACTCGGGTGCAAACTCCACACTCGTATGCAAAATGCTACTTTCTCGACGCGTAATGTACTATTAGTTTTTCATTAGGATCGCATAGCTTCCGTCACCTTCGGTAAGCTCGGCAGCAAAATAAAACTTATAAATTGCTTAAAAGAAAAATGCAATTGTAAGAATATAATACGTTTATATTTTCAAACTTGAACCTACAATTAATTTATGAATCTATAATTAAATATATTACATTTGAATTAATAGGTATTTTAAAAGGTCAAGATTACATAAATTGTACATTATTAAACGTGGATTTAGATAATTGAAGTTTAACGTTAGTTCTGAAAGTTTTTCGAAGTAGTTACTTTGATGTAATTAAAAGACTGGCAGTAACCGTAGTCGGTTTAAAGCGCAAACAGTGGTTTTCGGTGCATTTGACAGCGTCCTCGTATTATAATTTCAGAGGCGATCCTGCAGCCCCTCGACTATGTGAATTATGTCTTGGAATTTGCATACGCCGGCCCCGGTCTAATGGATACAGTAGAGACCACTGTTCCATACGCAACACTTGCTTACACCGCCTCACCAGACAACCAAGGGGACATATTTCTATAATTAATTAGTTCACTTGAATCCGGCCTTACAGGCTCACACTTGGAAGCCCCAGCCAGAGGATATATTAGGGGTTGAAACAGCCATCCCGACAGTTATCGCTTTAGTTTAGTTTAGAACCTTACATTTCCACTTTAATCCCATTTCAAACCATTCCCTATTCTATTCTTGGGAAACCTTACGATGGAATTCAGCACATTTTAACGAATTCAGCACTTTCGAACCGATAGATTCTAACGATAACTATAGATGGAACTATTACACCACCATTTCTTTTAATGATACTCATAAAATCTAGCAAATTATAATTACTACTAATTAAAATACTTAAGCTTTTGGTTTTAGCCAAAGATAATCGTAACCTCACGTTTACTTTAGATTTATTAAGAAGTATTAATTAAAGTAAAAGTCAGTAATTCTCTTTAAAATTTAAAGATAAGTTAGAACCACATAATTCATATTGTGCACTAACCTCAAAAACGGAACACGAATTACTGAATTCCAGGAAAGAGCATAAATCATTACTCAATAATAATAGAAAGGCTTCCTAAAGATACCATCTTTTTGCGTAATTTATCTATTTTAGGAAATTATTTAGTAAATATCTTAATTATTTTAGTAAAAAGATATATTAATGTTATTACAAAATATAATTATTTTTCACTAAATGTTAAGACGTTTTTGTATAAAAATCATTTTAAATTAGGTTAAAAATTAGTGTTTTTTAAAGTAAAAAATTATTATTTAAATGAATTTTTCGACGTTTTCCAGGACCAAGAACATTTTTAAGGCACGAAGATGACCAGTTATATGGTCGAATAAAGCTACTTTAAGAAAAAAAAATTGTAAATTATTTAATATATTTTACTTAAAACAAACCAAAAATAATATATATATATTGAAAATGTCTAAATTAAGGAGCGTAATAGTATTAGTGTTAGAATCTGTTTACTAGTATTTATGCGTAATTTTCTTTTTATTTCTTATTTTATGATGTAGATACATAATAAAATAAGTGCGCACGCTGATGGAATTTTCAATTTGTTTCGATTTAGCTTTTTCCCTGTATCCATGAAATTATTTCAAAGGTGCAGTGCATGAGATTTTAAAGCCTCTGTAGAGATAATATGTAGTTCTTTTTGTGCGTATAAAACTGATATGTAATGATAAACTACCTGTTTTAAACTAAAATTTTTTAGCAAGACATTAACAGCAAATTGACAATACAAATACACTTAGAGGAGACATACAAAATGTTACTTGCAGGTAAGAACCGAGTTAAAAGGTTTTGTTGAGAAAACGTCATGTTTCTGCAGACGAAAGATACTGATAACATTACATTAGATTCTGAACATGTTTCACACACGTCTTTACAAGGTCTCTCACTCGAATAATTCTTTATTTATCTCACTTTAACTCTACTTGTTTGTGCAATATTTTATCCCTCATTCACATATAAATAATAATATGAACTCACAACCTTTCAGTATTAAGAACATTGACTTTTAACAGTCCTCTAACAGTTTATCAGATTACTCCCATTTCCATTATTTCTCACACTAAATTAGAATCCTAAAGCTCACCCCTAATTCATTTGAGCTAACACTTGCATTTATTTACATTTTCACTCACTTGAATCCGAAGTATTCCACACTAACAAAAAACCAACTTAATACAATAACTAACAAACTCTCACAAGAGTAAATTTATGTTTCCTCACAAAAGAGTTACCAATCAGTTCTCGTCTGATGCTCCTCTTTCATCAATATACATTTCCATTCTTATATCTATTCTTATTCAATTACTTTCTCATTAAGTTAAAACCACAAGTCACTACCACTCGCTTGAACTACAGCCTTTCCATATCTTTGGGCTCGTTTCCCACAATTTAAGCGAAAGTACACTCTAAAAGCGTGTTTAACTATGCAAATCTTGTCAAAAAAGTAAAAAGGGCAAACATTTATACAAGAGACAGACAGCGCTTAAATGTCCAAATAGTTATACTTTTACTCATACTTTTAAGTCAAAGCTTGGCATAGAATTATTATTTATGCCTTCGATTTCAAAAATTTCAAGGCAGAAATCCGTTTCAGACATCAGGGTACATTTTTTGTTCCATTTCTATCCGTCGCTCAATTTTAGTGAACCAACAATCTTACAAACTGCACGTCCGAGTTTAAAGAAATTTGGATGGTAGTCATAATTAGCCTATTTTTGGTCCCATATTATAAGTTTCAACCTTACTTTCAATTCCGATACGGCAGGAAGCAGAAATCCGTTTCAGACATCAGGGAATAATTTGGGTTCCGTGTCTGTCTGTCGGTCCGTCGCTCAATGTTAGCGAAACAACACATCTGAAAAATGACGTCCGATATTAATGACATTAGAATGGTAGGTCATAATTAGCCCATGGTCCCTTATAAGTTTCAACCATCTGCGCTCATTTGTTTCTCTCCCACGCGCGTACAAACATGCATTTATCTTCAAAAGTAATCATCTGATTTTTTATGAAATTTTGATGGTTTTATTTATCGATAGTAGCCCTCAGATGGCCCAGATTAATTTCAACCGTCTGCGCTCTTTAAATTTTGCTAAATTGATACTTTAATTTATCAATCAAAACAATTTTGACAGATTTAAAACACGGGGGAAAACTAGGTAAATAAATATTGAAAAAAGCGTTTATTTACGAAATAGTATATATTATTATTATACGAAATGAGAAGGGAGAAAGCTTTGTGCCATACTATTTAATATTATACTCGCAAATTAAAGATCTATTAAATTTTCTTGTGTCATACAGAAAACACTACTCTAAATTTAGTAATGTATAAGTGGAAATACTTACGTTCTTAAGTGTTATAAAATATTTAGTTAACCATTCATACACAACTCTTATGTGTGCATCACATCTTCTAACCCAGTATTTCCCCCTCCTCCCCATTCTTTTCTTAAAGAAATAACTTTTTTGACATATTTGACAAAAACATATGCACTTCAAATTTTATCTCCGTGCCAATTTACTCATTTTAACACACATATATTGTAACGTATGCTCACTCACTTTATTCTTTACCTTCTCAAATGAATCTCATTAACTCTTCTACATATTACTCTCTTGTATATTTACTTCTCCCCTTTATTATTTATTTATCCCTCCTCTCTCCTTTTCCTTTAATGAGTGTACCTTAACACCCCCTTATATAAGTGACTGTAATTATTTCCTTCCAAAATGTACATACCTACTACTAAAAAGACTCCACACCAATAAGTAATACATTTTTATTTTTTATATTACAATTTCTGCATATTAAACTTACCTTATACCTTAAAACTTATTACTTCGCACAAGTACGAACTCGTCATATCAGGATTTGCTTT
This sequence comes from Gerris buenoi, assembly GCA_001010745.2. Taxonomy (NCBI): domain Eukaryota; kingdom Metazoa; phylum Arthropoda; class Insecta; order Hemiptera; family Gerridae; genus Gerris; species Gerris buenoi. The sequence continues at coordinate 1,687,559 of KZ651175.1, read as the reverse complement.
ACGTTGTTATCGTTGTGTATACCCATATATTCTTTCATAATACTCTTAGTTATTATTCACATTCTATAACTTAGTTCCTCTATTCTATATTCATTCATAATTATTCCTTTAACGCATGTACTGATATAAGCTATCCATGTAAACGGGTTGTTTCCGGAGCAAAATTTGGAAACCCAAAAATATTTAGCACAAACAGGATTATAATTGATTTCCATGGTTCTGACACTGAAAAACAATAGAGGAATGAATATTTTAATAAAAATTGCGGCTGACTCTTCTAAACTAAGATTAGAAAAGTGGGGAGGTTAGTAAGAGACAGTTACTTAAAACAATTAAGAAACATTTATTGCAGAGGATGTGTTAATAACACATTATCATCAGGTTTATAAACAGATTCTATTAATTACACAACATCTTAACCGGAAAAAATAAAGACGGAAGCAAACCTGTAACGCCAGGGTTATCTCTTGATTCCATTCAAACAACACTGTCAACTATGAAACAGATATATTTATCTTAATCAAGAGAATGAAGTAAAACCCGTGGAACAACAATTGATAATTATAGTCTTCATTTTCTTAACAGGAATTTTAGAATTATTTGTTAATTGTGCAGGAAATAGTTAACACGAAAAAATAAAAAATCAACTTTTTTTGGCACTTCAAGTTTTGTTGTTTTGATGATTCTTATTAAGTAGCATAACCTTATAAAATTCGTAAAAAAAAGTTCAAATAAAATGTAAATTCAATTACCAAAAATAACTTTTTGGACGAAAATGTAACTTTATATAGCAAATGACCTCATGTATTTCGCATTACACAAGCTTTATTATTTCTGTTATTTGTACTTTTATTAATATATAACAATTAATTCCTTCTCTTGCAAAGCTTGGCTTGCAAACAGTCAAGTAAAGCAGCATCGGTCGATGTCAGTTGTCGGATGGGCGTCCACTTGACCTGAAGCTCTTCTTTGGGTTCAATTAACGGACCGCCCCCAGGTCAATGTTCACCCAGCATTGTTTAAATAAATGGGTAGCTACTCAAAAGACCATTTTTCGGCCTGGAAACAATGATCTACACTTTCAGTTCAATTCAAATCGAAGGTGAGACATGGTTAACGACCAAAAACTTTACTCAAATTTTGGTTTGTCCAATGGGCGACCCACCTAAGGCCTGCGTTTTCAGGTGTAAAATCCCTCCGGAAAAAAATGGTCATTCTCTTAATACTTAGTTTTTTTCACAGCCAATACGTAGTTAATTAAACTCAATTTTAATTATTCCAATAAGATGGTTCGACAATTTTTTATCATTTATTCCTTATATTTGTACCAGTAATTCTCTAACCCCACTCCGACTTCACAATCTACACTTATATCCTCTCACCCAGACACATTTCCTTCTATTATTTATATATAAAATACTTACTTACATTTTCAACTACTAATATTAATCTACTGTACCCTATACTTTCACCTAAAAGCTCTCTTTGTTTCACTCAAGTGTTTCTAACTTAGTTTAAGACTATTAACTCACAAGGTTTTACCTTCACTATCTCATTTTCTTTCATTTCATGTCACAATTACTACCATTTTCATTCAACCATTACATGGTAGCTTGTCCCATGACAGAGGAACACTTTGATTTCAAGTAATATTTGACTAACTATTAAGTGACAAACTACCACCAACTTCATTATTGGTCTACTAAATAAGTTCGTTCTCAGGATCATGAAAATCACAATGTCCACCAAAAAGGAAGGGACGTGGCCGCTCTCCAGCGGTTTGTTTATTTCAAATGCCTATTGCCAATCTATGTCCCGCAGATGAACTTAGCCGACCATATATCTTAAAAGGCACCAGAACATTTACTTTTCCACAAAATTCTAGCTTGATGTTAGTCAGACACTATTTTGCACGCTATCTCTAGGACTATTACTCTTTAAATTTTGCTAAATTTATACTTTAATTTATGTAAAAAAAATCAAAACAATTCTGACAGGTTTAAAAAACGAGGGTAAAATTTAAAAAAAAACTCACAATAATAAGTTGGAAAAGCAAAAAAATCGTTAAACTACTTAAAATAAGACGCGAGAAAGCTACGTGCCCCAATAATTGGCAGACAATTTTTAAAAAGTTGGGTAGTGGGTTCCTCTAGTAGCTAATAGATTTTAGTAATTAAAAAAAATTAATTAGAATAAATCAAGAAGACTAATTAAATAATAATTTTGAATGTGCGGAATTACTGTAATATTATTATACTGTATATTTATAAATGAGACAAGAAAAAAAGAGAAATAATAGAAATTAAATTAAATTTCAAGTTTAGAAAACAAATTGTATACTTGCATTACAGGCTACTTTAATTTATTAAAAAAAAAAGAAAAGAAATCTATGTAGAATTCGAAAAGAAAATAACACACAAAAGAACTTTCACGATTCCCTTTTTAAACTTATTCAAGGCGGAAAAAAAGTTAACAACATGTAAAGATGAGATAGAAAAAAGTTTTCCGAGTCTTGATCGGATGAAAAAGTTCGCTTTAGTAATCAGAAGAAGCTAATCAGAGTCAGTATAATAGAATAGGAGTCTAGAGTGGAGAATGGGGAAATGAATGCAAAGAAACTTGAAGCAATGAAAAAAGCTAGGATAAAGTAAAACTATACAGAATAAAACAGCATGAACATGCTATACTTCATCAAGAGTTCGATATTAGAAAACCCACAACCTTCAGTATATACAATGCAACTTATGTGTGTTCTTAATTCAATTTAAAATAATTGACTTGTCAGGCATATTAAAACTTTTCTTAAATACCTAAATTTGAAACAGTTTCTACCAATTATAAAAACCTAGAGTAATCCTCTCATTCTCCGTTCTAATTCAAACAATTATGTTTATTTATTATAATTTAATTTTCCTCTTATAACAAATAATAATGTGCACAAACAATTTAACTAACCTTTTATGATTATTTATTTTTTTTTTTTATAAATCCTTAAATAAGACTTACAAGATGCTGATTGTTAATAAACCATGATCAAATTTATTGCTCCTCAACATACCTGAAACAGAAAAATAATTGTGTTAGTTATACATTTATTTTACGTTTTCACATTTTAATTAAATTACCAGTACTAGTTGGACATTTACTTCGTAATGGAATGGTTTTCCGGGGGATATAAATTTAAATTTTGTATTATGAAAAATAATGAAAATTTACATTTAGAAATCTTATCATGCGAACAGACCCTTCCCCTTTTCTTAAAGATCAAGTGTGTAATTATCATCCATAATACCAAATGAAAAGAAAATTTAAGAAAATCATAAGGGATCAACTGAAGAAAATTGACAAGAAAAATAAATAGTTAAGGGGAAGCGAAATAATGTTATCTATAAATAAAGCTAAATCACATAAAAAAAACAACAAAAAAACTTTGATTGAAAGACTTCATTATAACATCTAAAACTCAAAACTTAACTATAACATTATCATAAATAACTGAAACATTAACAATAAATAGACTAAAACATTTACTTAACAGATTTAAGAACCTATTAATCCAATAATAATAATAATAATAATATGATAATAAACCCAATTAAATAAATAGTTAACATAAAAATAAAATTTTACCTTATTAAACGTCGGTAGATTAGTTAAAGAATAGGGGGTAATGTGCAGTGTTCGGTTGTTGACCGTGTACTAAAGTCAAAGAAAGTCGAAGGAGTAGGAGAGAGTATTTGTTTACGTCCAAGGTATGTAGGCATGTTTATGCGAAAACAATCACATTTATTTATCTTTAAAACCCTTCGAAATTATGTAAATAAAAGAAAATTTATAATTTAATATGTCTTTATATTTTCTTTATACTCACTTTGAATATAATATAAATATATATTTATTGGAACGAAGTCCCTTATGGCACGTTCGGGAGCCCGAGAGTGAATCCCAAAAAAACGACCGTCACAAAAACTAGGCCGTAGGTACGTAGAAAACAGTCCCACTTCCTAATAACTACAAACATACTGTTGCTGCTGAGTCTGCAACTTATTTCTTTTGTCTAATTTTTTGTCAAAGAATAAGTCTTTTTTTGTCTTTAATATATATTTTTTAACTCATTTTATTTATTCATCAAGACTGACAATTTAATTATTTTTGACATATATTAAATAAACAAGTATATCCAGAACAG
>KZ651175.1:1635902-1650984 GCA_001010745.2 Gerris buenoi | reverse complement strand
TTTCTTCTTAATTTTTCTCACACATGACAATTGAAATGAATAAGTAAAGGTATTTCTTATGTTTATATATATATATATATATATATAAAAAGCATTATTAATAAAGAGAAATAAAGTAAATAGGACGATAGAAATCAGCATTCCAACGATAAAAAAATCGGTTCGAAACATCTCGGAAAAACTTTCCCATATACGAGTTCGTAATTACTTAGCCCAGTGTTTTCCATTTATTAATTTTCGTATGTACATTTTATTATTATTGAAAATTCCATCAAAATTAATCATAAAAATAACTCCTCGGCGGGGAGTCGAATCTGGGCTATTTTCTCAGGAACTAGATTTTTCCAGGGAAAACGGCTTATACCGTTAAATTCGTATTTAAATGGCTTACATTGTAGAATTTTTTAATGATAATCGTCGGAACCATTTTCGAGAAAAACATTTTTTTCACGGTTTTCAGAATTTTTGGCGGTAACGCCCCCAAATTTTGGTCTAAAATTCATTTCTCGATTTCGCCTCGGGGTATGATTTTTCTGAACATGTAAGTCAAATTTCGTCAAAACCTGCCAAGTAGTTTAGTATCCAGGTGTCTGCACAGACGACAGACAGACAGGCATTTTTTTAAAAACTTATGTGAAGGAGTAGTCTCATCCGGCACTAACGTCTACTCCAATCATCCTTTTAAACTATAAATTCGTCATGATTAACTAAAAAGTTAGATAATGTTTAAAAAATTATAGCATTAAACTGCCTTTAATGATTGAGCCACGCGATGCCTAGTTTGTTTTAGATTTTCAACAAAATCAAATTTATTTTATTAATATCTCGGAAATTAGATTTTCCAAGGGAAAACAGTTTATTATCGTTAGATTCGTATTTAAATGGATTACATTATAGATTTTTTAATTAAAATCGTCAATCGTCAGTGTTTTCAAGCAGCATCGTTAGTGTTTTTCAAAGCTTTTTATTTGGGGGGGAGGGGGGAGGTTAGCTTACCCATATTTGGAGTTAAAATTTATTTATCGATTTTGCCTTGGGATATAATTATTCTGTCCATTTAAGCCACATTTTTTCAAAATCGGCCCAGTAGTTTAGGCTCCAAGAGTCTGCACAGACGACAGACGGGTAGACATTTTTTAAAAACCACTTTTTAGACCCGAGGGACCTCAAAGCTAGTAAATCCATAATAATTACAAGATAAAAAGAACTTTTTATATACTACGTTTTTTAATTTTCTTTTGAATCATAATATGTAATGTTGATAATATAATTTTTATTGTTAAATAAAATATTAGTGAAATATAAATAGTTTAGAATTTATTGAGCTGAGCGAAGCGAAGCTCTTATACTACACTTTGCGTTTTTTGTGATGCATACTCCTCCTGAACGGCTGAGCCGATCCGCTTAAAATTCGGCATGGTCATAGTGACCAACCAAAGGAAGGTATAAATCTAAAATGGTCCAAATTGGTTCACAGGGGTACGAGGTACGGGGTACCTAATTTTCTCCTGAACGGCTGGACTGATCCGCACGAAACTCGACACGGTTAATGTGACCAACCAAAGGAAGGTATAAATCTAAAATGGTCCAAATTGGTACACGGGGGTACGGGGTATGGGGTAAAAAAGTTTCCTCCTGAACAGCTGAACCGATTTGCACAAAATTCGGCACGGCCATGATGACTAACCACAGGAAGGTATAAATCTAAAATGGTCCAAATGTGTACTCAGGGGTACAAGGTACGGGGTACAAAAGTTTACTGCTGAACGGCTGAGCCGATCCGCTTAAAATTCGGCATGGTCATAGTGACTAACCAAAGGAAGGTATTAATCTGAAATGATCCAAGTTGATACACGGGGGTACGGGGTACAAAAGTTAAAATAGTATATGCCCTTCAAGATGCATGTCGTTGGAAAGCTCTTTAGAGTACAGTTATGGTTGTATGTTAACTTTTGTCATATTTTCATTTATGAGGGGCCAGTCTATTGGTCAAATAGGAAAAATAAAAAAAATAAAAAAATAAAAATAAATATGATTAAAATGCACGCTCAGCTCAATATTGCAAGCATTGCACACCTAGTTTACATCACACAAATGACAACCATCTAGAGAGCCTGATCTTAAACCTATAAAAGGACATATCTTTGAACAACGACACTAAATCTAAACACCGAATCTAAACCGTGGCCGTCGATATGGCCCCATGTAGGGGAGGGTAAGAGAAGAAAAATAAGTACAAGTAAAGAAGTACATAAATAGAAAAAATAAACCGATATCTAGTACACAAGTGTAGACAAACCTGGTTGTCATACGTCAATTTATTTATTTATTTGTTTACTTGGTTTACTTATTCTTTTTCGCTGTCATTCAATGTTACCTCTTAACTTAGAATAATACTATATATAGAAGGAGCATAGAATCAAAACAACAAGCAATTACTGATAAGGGACTGAAGCCAACTTTCGCCGAGGGGTTGTGTCCCTTAGACCAGGGGACTTACAAAACAACACTTTTTTTTCATTTAAGCTGGAGAAGGTTGGCCACGCTTTAGTAACTATTCAAAGCCCGCTCACAAACGTCAAGAAAACAAGCCCTGCCATTGGTAATTGTTTACGTTTCACTCTGACGTCATTTTTTTCAACTCGCCCGTCATGATAAATATAATGAACATTATTTTTAGCATATTTCAAACTAAAATAAGATAAAACACAAAAAAAATATTACAATAAACTAAACTGACTATCAATAATTATAATTAAATTATAAAACCGAAGGCAAATAATTTTAGAGTTATGACGTCACAAATCACAAAAATGAATTTTTAGAACGCGGATAGGATCACAACCAAAGTTGGTTTCAATGTTATCAGTGACACTCCTTCTATATATAGTATTATTCTAAAGGGGCCCACACACATACAGTTTAACTGCAGGCCGTTATCTTATACGACTATCGTAAGGCCAAAATCTCAGACCACCACACATTAACAGTCCACAGCCTGCAGGCAGTCGTAAAGAACTACAGATCTGTGCCTGTATGCGCCATACACTGTGCAATGAGCGCCTGCAGGCCGAGATCTAACGATTTTTAACTGCAGTCCCGCGGAGGGAAATAAACAAAATAAAGACGATTTTGTTTTGACAGTCCGTGGCCTGACAGTACACGGACTGTCGTCTCTCGTTCCATCCGATCCTCGCCTCAACCCTCCACACACCTACAGTTCACCTCCGACTGCAGTCCGTCATCATAAGGAAAACTGACAAGTGTGTGGCCAAGCTCCGTGGACTGTCAGATCATTATCTTCAGTTAAACTGTAAGTGTGTGGGCCCCTTAAGCCTCTTAATAAAAAAATCACAAATTTGAAATCTGTCAAAATGAAGATTGTAAATATTATGGGATATGACAAAACAAATAAAATAACTTGCGGATTTTTTTCCGAACTAACTTTCCATACAGAAAATTTGCTGAAAAATTACTAAAAGTATTAAAACAATGCATTGTCATCGTGTTCTGATCTGTTCTGAAAGTTTCAAATGTCTAGCTACTCGGGATGTTAGTTAAAATTCGATTGCAAGATTTGTACTGGACAAACAAACAAACAAGAAACCAAGTTAATAAAAACGTAGTAAAAATCGAATATCGCCACAATAATTTTTATTTATATGATAAAGTGAAAACGGACAGGAATAAATTAAAATCATCCAGAATTCAAGATACTGACAATTTCGAAGAATCAAATTATCATTGGTTCAATACATTATTCCTATAATAATTAACCAAACTAATGATGATTCGAAAATAAAACGTTTTAAGTTATTAAAGGTGTCAAGATGGGGTTAAACTGAATTTAAAACAGAATTAGAGGTAAAAGGCTTTATAAAGAGGGAATTAAAATACTTACAATATTTATCGTCGAGTTGATTTTAATTGGCTTAAAACGCGAGTGGAAAGGTGCGTCTAGTTCAGCCAAGGTTCTAGTAGTGTTCCGACGTAGGATAAAACGCTGGAGTTCAAGTCGGACGTCGCGCCTTCGAGTGGAAGAGGAAGTTGTATTTAGCTGGGTGCCTCCTCACTTGTAAATTTCATCTCAAAGCAACAAAGAGATGAATAAGAGAGAAAATTTGGGTAATAAATTTGCTTGAACTGGAAGGGTAAAGAGACAAGAGTCAGAATGAAGAGGCAAAAGAGGAAAGGGGTAAGACGTACTTATTACTTTCCTTGCCTCAATGAATTACCTGAAATCTATTTCTACAAACAATTTTGCAAAAAAAAATATCCTTCACAAGTTATTTAATGTTAGAATGTTTTGATTAAACGCATTACCATTTTTTAAAACATATAACGAAATATTTTACGAGATACTTAATAAAACTAAAAAAACAAGAAAAAAAAGTAAGATAGGAAGTTAATAGATTATTTCTTATAGTACTTGGTAATTTAATTATACACAGTAACGATATTTTACAAAAAGTGTTGTATTACCCTGAAAATATATTCCTTTCTTCCTTTATATTAAGCTTAGTGTCTCTATTAAGAAAGATTATTTTAATTTAATTAAAATTATCAAGTCCTCATTATAATCTGTGGATGAGCATCTAATAAAGATTATTATTTTTGACAAACTATGATGTCATATTAGACGAAAATAATGCAACAATAGTTGTAGTTGGATTTTTTATAACAGTTTTTTTTTTTTAAAAAAGATTCTGTTTATCAGGCGGCATCTGAAACTCTAGGTATGGTAGAAGACAAAAATATATTAAAGTGGGCTGTCTGCAAGAGCCCAGAACCGGAAAAAGGAAGGTTAACAGCGGCAGCTTGTCTCATAGCGCAAATAGGACATTGAAAAATGCAAAGCTTGTAAGCCAGGAGCAAAAAGCTGCTGAGATCAGGTGATAAGGAAACAAGTAAGGAGCGCTTCAAGTAGGTGAGGCGATAATCGCCAGTTTCTGTACGATTAAGTTAAAATTTTATTAAGTGTAACAGTTGCAGACATTTCAAGACCTTTAATTTGATACTTAACATGTCATGTTGACTAAAAACATTTTTTTAGTCATCCGCCACATTGAAAATATTAAATGTGAAATATGACATAAGTCCAGTTGTCACAAATGCCGAGATGCACCTGTGTGCCGAATTTCATGTTCCTAGCTATAGTAGTTTATGAATTGAAACAAGCAACGGGCAGACAGACAGACGACAGAGGTTTCTTTTTGTACTTCATACAGAAACCTAAAATGTGATATCTGTAAGGAGATAGATCACACCTTGGGATAAAATAGATAGGCGCAAGCTCGGAAAGTTCTTAGGATAAGAACAGAGAATAGCTCAGCTTTAATGGTGCAACATATGAACATGAGACAATGGGAGGATCATTTTAAGAGTTTATTGATACAGGACAGAGCGAATTTTTTGGACCAAGAGCGGATAATGGGAGAGACAGTTGGGTATCTCCCACTGAAGCCCTTATAAAGGCACCCAAGGGCTGGTGGACTTGGAAGCATAGGGGACTGAAGCTTAGCCGGCTATTAATTAAAATGTTAATTCAAGCCCTAGGAGGGCTTACTGATTTTCTAAGAGTTGGGGATTGTTTTACATCTCAGCTATATAAAATATGTCAGGCAGGAATCGGGAGCTAAGGTAGTATAGGGGCATCAGTGTTAAGACATCTATTAGTAAGTTCTTGAGTAAAATGATTAAAGCGAGGCTGGAGAAAGTTATGCGAGGCTCCGTGCTTGAAGATCAAGCTAGGTTACTGCTGGAAAGTCATGCCTTCATCATATTTTTAGTAGCCGTCAGATAACAGAGAGCGTGCACCATAGGAAGCGAGGACAATATGTACCAGACTAATTGGCAGACTATTTTTACAAATAAATATAAAGGAAAACATTATAAAGAAAATTTTAGTTTAAAAAGAAGGGAAGCATTTATTATTTTATGTACGTTCCTTTAAAAAATACATTTACAAAAATCTAGACTAAGTGACTAAAATAACAATAAAGAATGTGACCTTGATGTAAGAATGTGACCAATAATGTAAGATGTGACCAATCAAGTAAGAATGTGACCAATAATGTGACCTTGATAGCATTAAAAGAAGCATTACAAACAAATCAAAACTCCTAAAGAAACTGTATTATTCAAATTTATTTACTGAAAATTTAGGTAACACGAAGGAACATTGGAATATAATAAATAAGATCTTAGGCAAGAAGAGAGTTACAAACGATATCTCCATCGAGAGAGATGGTATACTCATTGACGACGGTCATCAACTCAGTGAACTTTTTAATTTGCTTTTTTCTAGTGCAGCCGAGACTCTCAATAATAATAACACTCACCCCTCTAAACAAAATAGCTGTAAGAGTACTTTTCCAAATTCAAATTCAAATTTATCGGTCGAGTATAACATGGTTAAATCTATGTACTTAAGATTGGCGACAGTGGAAGAAATATCCAAATGTATCCTTTCATTAAACAATAAACGGTCTTGTGGTCATGATAACATCCCTGTTAAGATTCTCAAGGAAGCAGTGGACTTTATAGCTCCTAAAATTACTGAGATAATTAATTTAAGTTTTTCTACTGGTGTCTTCCCCTCGGAACTGAAAAAAGGTGTTGTTTTCCCTATCTTTAAAAAAGGATCTAAATTGGACCCTAATAACTACAGGCCGATTACCCTGCTGCCTCATCTCAGTAAAGTTATTGAAAAAATAATGAAGTCTAGAGTCATGTCTTGGTTAAGCTCTAACAAAATTCTTAGCCCTAGCCAATACGGCTTTTAAAAGAATAAAAGTACGGAGGATGCACTTCTAAATTTTTCTTCCCAAATTTATAATGCTCTGAATAACAATAGTAAATGTAGCGGTTTATTTATAGATCTAGTTAAAGCGTTTGATTTGACTGACCATGGCATATTAATAAAAAAAACTTTTTAACATCGGTATACGAGGTACAGTCTCATCTTGGTTTTCATCATATTTAATGGCAGAGTACAAAGTGTGAAAGTTAATGGAAAGATTAGTAAAGAGCTCCCAGTCTCATCTGGAGTGCCCCAAGGATCAGTTCTCGGGCCCGTTTTGTTTCCGATCATGATAGACGAGTTGCTCAGGCTCCCCTTTAAAGGAAGTCTTACTGGTTTTGCCGATGATGTAGCCGATAGATGGTTATTTTGCCGATGATGTAGCCTATTTCTTTGAGGCGAAGTCAAATGCCGAACTCACTCTTCAAATGAATAGTGATATAAAATTACTTTCCCAGTGGCTCGATTGCAATAAAATGTTTTTAAATACAACCAAGACCGTGTATATTAACTTCTCTCCCAAGAAAATTGATGAGTTTCCTACTAGTCTTCGTTACCATAAACCACAATGTAGTAATGTAAATTGTCAGTGTCCTTATATTTATTCTTGTGTCAGTACAAAGTACCTCGGTGTCTTTCTTGATAAAAATTTAAACTGGAAATGTCATATCTCTCATGCTCGCTCTAAATTAACTGGGTTAATTAGAGTATTTCGCACGATAAGAAATTTTGTTACGACTGATATTCTTAAGCAAGTCTTCTACGCTCTTATTAACTCAAGGCTGACTTATGGTCTGAGTGTCTGGGGAGGTGCTTATAAAAATAATTTAAACCCACTAGTTGTAGTACAAAAGCATTTTGTAAGATTGATTTACTTTAAAGATGTCACATGCAAATCATTTCCTCTATTTAAAAATATGAACTATTTACCGCTAAAATATCTCTACAGCCTTAGATTACTTGAACTGTATTATGATAAACTATCTGAGACCTCTACTCTAGGCATTACTAGATCGAATACTAAAGGTTTACTAAAATTACCTAAAGTAAGAATTCAACTATTTAAATGTGGTAGTAGTTATGTTTCTACCAAATTATACAATTTCTTGATAAACGCCAACGTACAAGCTGATCGATTAAAAACCAAAACGAACAAATTCAATAAAAAATACTTAAAAAAATGGTTTCTCGAATCTAACTTCCTTAAACTATAATGCGTATCTGCCAATTATTTTTTTTTTTTTTTTTTTTATATGTATATAATTTTTATATCCTTAAAGTTTTCATTGTCATTCATGTTACTTATTCATAATTTATGTTATTTTTGTAAATATTATTTTAAACTATAATGCATGTACCAATTAACGCTTCTTTATTTTATCATTTAAGTTATATCTTTAAAGTTTTTTATTATGTTTGTTATTCATATTACTTATCTCTATGATCATCAAAAGATGATTCAGTATGCGTCTTGGCTGTATGCTATTTATGTAAATATTACGTTACCTTAAACTATAATGCATGTACCAATTATAGCCTATTAATGCTTCCTTATTTTATTCATGTTATTTATTCACTTTTTATACATATTATATTCTTTATTGTAAATATTATGTTATTTTCTTTGCTACTACATCGGAAAATACTATTTATAAGGCTTCCTTCTTCGTATTTAGCTGGTAAACACTTTTTTGAATAAAAATTTTATTGTTATTATTAAAAAGAAGTACATGCCTAAATGTATGTTTTATGTATTAAAAAAGAATCAAAACATTGTAAAATAAATATATGTTTAAAAAATTATTTTAAGCTATGTTTGTGTGAAGCTGTTGTTTGTGTGAAGCTATTTGATCGTTCTGAAGAACGAAAAAATGTTAGGTGTCTGATTTTAAAAATTCCAATACAAAAATCCGTTTCAGACATCAGAGAACATTTTTGGTTCCGTGACTGTCTGTCGGTTGGTCTATCTGCCGTTCAATTTTTGCGAACCAACATATCTTAAAAACTAACTACACGACCAATTTTAATTAAATTTGGGTGGTAGGTCATAATTAGCCCATTGTTGGTCCCATATAGGTTTCAACCTTCTGTGCTTATTTGTTTCCCTTCCAAATGCGCACATAAATGCATTTATTTTTACCTATAGCTTAAAAAGTACTTATCAGATTTGAATGAAATGTTTATAGTTTATCGAAAGTAACCTGCAGGTAGTCCCAGATTAATTTGAACTGTCAGTGCTCTTTAACTTTTGCTAAATTGATACTTTAATTCGTGTAAAAAATCAAAAAAAATTTGAGAGATAAAAAAAACCCAAAAAAACAGGGAAACAATTAAACCAATTAGACAATAATGGCTTGTCAAAGCATAAAATCAATAAATTACGTGGATAGGCGCGAGGAAGCTTCGTGCCACACCAATTGGCAGTCTATTTTTTTAACGGGACCATGTCGTACTTCTGTTAAATATCTCAATTTTTGGCTGAAAACTAGACAAAGGTCAATTCCCTCCATCCTAAAAAAAAATATGACAAAAGTGCACATAACAGCAAGTACTGTAATAACCCTGGCAGATGATCGGGACTAAAACCCAAAAGAAAGAAAGAACGAAGAAAGAAACAGCAAGTACTATATTCTTTAAGAGCTTTCCAATGACATGCATCATGAATTAGACTTTTGTACCTCATACCAAAATTTAAATTTCGAAATCACAAGTATTTTCAGTGACAAGGGGACCTTCGAAGGACCTGTCTACATGAGATTTCTAAACATAAATTTTGGTACACAGGGTTAAGGGTTACAAATAAATGTTAAATAATTGAATTGTTGTTGAATAAATGTTAAATAATTAATTGAATACATGATGCGTATCGTTAAAATGCTATTTAAGAGTATAGTAATTTAAGATTAAAGTTTGTTTAAAAGAGATATCCTCATAGAGACATTATTCTTTTTTAATAATCTATAGAAATATTTTTCATGTATTTTCCATTTTACCCTCCTCCTAAATAAAAATATGAAAAAAAAATGTACATAATAGTTATTTGTGCAACTAGTGCGGAAAGTGGCACTATGCTGCACTTTAAGCTCGAGTTGCACATTAAATTTTCCCTACAGTTAGTTTTTAATCTGTAAATAAAATATAAAATAATAAGAGAATTCATCAACATGTAAAAGGTATTAAACTATCAACTAAACCAGCTGTTCTATTTGTAGACAGTGTTGCTTTTTTGCCTGATTCAGCAAACCTGACCAAGCACTGTTATTATTTTTCATCACACTTATTCATATTTGATTCTTTTTTAGATCTTTACTTTTTTATATTTTAATATTAATATACTTGATATATAGTGTTTATCTCATGTAGTTAGTTATAAAAATAATCACTAGTTGTCATTATAATTTGGATTATTAAATCTTTGTTTAGATTTAAGGTCTTTATGTTCTTAAGTTGGAACACTGGAGTGCGGTAAAGTAAAATGAGTGCGGTAAAGTAAGTGCAGGAATCTACTGTTTTGCGTACTATTTTGAGTGCGATAACAACCACTTTATTGGTCAACTGTAGGAAAAAACAATTACTGCACTCTTAAAGAGCTTTTTAACGATAAGTATTATTAAGGGTTTTCATTACTTTGACATGTGTACCATGTACCCCAGTAAACAAAAATTTAAGTTTTGAAATCTGATGTATACAGTGACCCTTCCTCTTGTTTCGAAGGTCAAGTGTCCTAATTTTCATTGAGATCGCAAATCAACAGTGGATTTTTATAAAGGACCCAAATACATAATACATACACACCTACACATAAAAAAATACTCTTCTTTATAGATATAGATTTTAATATACTGTTGTTTGGTTTAAATGGATTATTTCTTCTCGATTTCTTATTCCTAACTCACTAGAATTTTTAAATTGATTACTTATTACCTACTTCATAAATCATGTTTAACATTTTTCTCTCTAGTTTAATGGAAATTAAAACTTAAAAATAAATGTTATAAGAAAATAGACGATAAATTACTGTTTTTATAACTTCCTTCCAACGATAATCCCTCTTTTCTTAATGTTTAAGAGGTATTGGAAATAGTTTAGACTAAAGGTAAGTTTTCCAAGAGGCGACTCCAGCGACAGACGCTGAGCGATAGCCGCTGGCATAAAATTATTATAGGTGTTTTCCTACACGCGTCTCCAGCGACTATTGTAACATATCATTAGGTAACTAGCAGTAGATGCGAACACGGTAGTTTTTAATTTAATTATGAGTTTTAAGAAAAAACGACTATCGCTGAGCGTCTATCGCTGGAGTCGCGCTTGGAAAACGTACCTTACATAAACTAGTCTTTTCAACCAACATTTTATGGAGGGTACATAGTAAGTTAAACACTAAAACTAAGCATCGACGGTTAAAAAACCGTAAAGAAAATGGTCCTGAAATTTAATTCCCCCCTCCCCCACCTACTATCATAAAAAAGGGGGTACCAAGAACCCTGGGAATTATTGAGGAATCAGCCCGTGATGGTACGACAGTCAGTAGTTGTTCAGCTGCCTTTTCAAACATAAATTAGTTAACATTGATCCGGACAACATTTCTGAGGATCAGGCTGGATTTACGGCTTAGCGATCATGTATGTATTTAGTATTAAGCACCTCGCCAAAAAATGCCAGCTTAAGACCGTGAGTTCGACTTGGTCTTTGTCGGTTACAAATAAGTCTACTGTGGAAATCAGATTTTAACCTAGGCGTCAATTCTTTATTGATAGGAGACTGGTTAAAAGAATATATACGAATTGTAAAGCATGTATTAAAAAGGTAAACATCTCTCCAATAAATTCTCAAATCCTAATGGTTTAAGACAGGGTTGTGAGATGGCATCAAACATCTTTAAAGCTTATGAAAAGCTTATATATCAGGACAGAGCCGTGGTGGTTTGGGAGTAAAAATAGGAGACTAAGTGGTTCATTCATTGTTGTTTGCAGATTATGAATTACTTATAACATTATACAAAGATAATTATATAGCCTGCTGACTATAAACCTACAGAATAGCGACTGGGCAAACCACCGAACTTGGTCTTTGAGAATTTAGGCCAACCGCAGAAGAGTGGAAACGCCTTTAAAAGGAAATGCTTTAACCTACCATTGACAATCCATGTAGCACTTATATATGTTTCAAGAACTAACTTGGCATCAATAAACAGATTTAAAAATTACTCAAGTTTAATTTTTATTTAATTTAACCACAGTGAAAAATCATAAATAAAAAATGCAGTATCTACTCTCCCCGCTAAAGCCTTTGTCAGAAGTACACAATTATAAAACCATTTTTTAATTTTTTTTCGATGTTATAATGCAAAAGAGGTACGACCAAGAATCAGAAAGACTTAAAGGTTGAAATAAATCAAAACAATGTGAAGAAAGAATGAATGAAAATATGACATAATTTATAAATTTTTAAGATAGTTCAGGAGCTGAATTCTTCCTACTCCGATGGGAATGAAAACAAATGGGATATTTTCAGTTAGTTGATTTTCTGTAGGAGTCGGGAAGAGACGACGGAAGCTCGAAGAACCATCTTCCCTTTATAAAATTAAGTTAATATTTCATAAGAGTTGTCTTCTTTCTCCCCCTAGCCAAGCGAAGGATAAGAATTATGGAGTGATAAGCTGTTGAGATAAGAAGAAACAAAATGGCGGAGAGGACCGGAGAAACTGGGAGGGCGGCAATTAGAGGCGAGATGGTCCGAGAGAAGGAGATAAGAGCTTTAAGAGATAGGGTGCCTTGATTCGACCCTGTGGTAAACCCTTCCTCTCTATTCTACGCAGGAGTTTAAGCCAACAGACCTTGAGGACCTTCCAGGACCATGGAACAATTGATAAGGAGGAATACAACAAATAATCCACCTAGTAAGCTTCTACACTTACTTACTTAAGACCTATAAATAATATTAATTTACCTGATTAAGGAGTTTAATGGGCCTAATATAAGGAATTGCATCACGTTCTACTGAAGGAAAATGGACATACATGATTTACCTCTACTTACATGATATTTAATACACGGTTCTTTATTGCATCTTATAAAAGAAACTACAACAGTAAAATTGTTGCCAAGCCATGGTCAATTGGTAGGAAAACATAGATGTTGAAAACAATGATCAAAAATAGACTTAAAGCCAACATTAGAAGCTTAAAGACTGAGGCAACGATAATATCACAAACTATAACACAAAACGTTTGAGGAGTGCAAGCGGATTATGACAACGATCAGTGGAGATAAACTAGTTATGGCTCGGGAATTATTGGAGCTGAAGAATTGAAGCAATCAACAAAAATAAATTCATAAAGTGTAATCTGGTTTAAGAAGCCAGGGTGTTATTACCAAGATTACCAGGCTTGGGTAAAGGGTGAGAAGGTATTAATAATCTTATTTTGTAACCCGAAACAAAATCTTAAGCCCGACTAGCGCTAAGCAGATCTAAAATCGTGGTGGTTATATTTATCTATATCTAGGTAGAGATGATCCTTCATTATCTACACAACACAGATAAGCATCAATATCTACATAAGAATGAAAATGACAAGAGTTGTAAATCAATATTCTTAAAAAAAAAAAAAATAGTTCGCTTAAATAAAAGCAAACAGAATGTGCTTAAAACTTGTATACAAAATTCCTTAGCCACTTCTGCACTCTTGCCTGCAAGTTCTTTATATACTCCTTTTTGGCTGCTACCTCGTCCATTCTCTTTCCTTCAGACTCCCTCGCCACTCTTTTATTTCTTTTCAGCGGGTTTTTATCTCGTTCTGTCATTGTATGTTGGGGATACTCGACTCGACTACAAAGCTTCTCCTCGCGCCCAAGAGCCCTCACTAGACAAAAGCTTCAACTTTACTTCCAACCCGTCTACTTCTCGCTTTTTCCTTTTTACCATTCCCGAAAATTTCGCTGACAAAAAAATAGGGGATGATTTATAAAAAAGAGTTTGTTTTTTTTTTTTAATGTTGAACCCTGTCGTTTTTATTTTTTGCTCTATTCCCTGGTATTTTTTTTTTTTTTTTTTTAAGAATACCGCGTGTACAAGATTTTTTAAGACCAATGATAAGAACAGCATATTTATAGATACAGGTATTGCAAAAATTAGCATATTTATAGATATATAGACTAAAATAAAACCAATACATTATATTCATAATTTATATTCTCTCCACTCTTAATTTATACTCTCTCCACAGCTCAGGACTCCATGTTCTCTAGTGGAGAGATAACCTAATGTAGTATTAAATTGTTAAATCAACAAAAAAGATAACTCGATGTAATGGAATATTATTATGTATTAATATGTTGTATTATTTTTATTCAATAAAGGTAATTTAAATTTAAAAAAAAAAAATATATATACGCATAGCTGTAATTAATATTTTAAGGTTTCTGTTACTTTTAATTTTCGGCTCTTATATAAAAAGTGTCATTTCTTATTTGTATAACTTATAATTAATAAGATTGAATTAGTCTGTTATTTAAAATTTGCAAATTTTCTCAAAAAATGTCAATTATTTATTTTAGATCAACGAACAAATACAAAATACAATGTAAAAATATACGTGCAATAAATATCAGGGTAACTAGGCGATTGGAGACAATAGGCACCTTTTCATTTTAATGGAATGTTTCTAATTTTGAAATATGTAGTTCTTATTTACTCTACAGTACAGCATTATGTTTGTCATATTACTAGATCTTCTAGAGCAGTGGTTCTTAACCGGGGGGCTTGAAAGGTATTTAGGTACTATATATATTATATTTAGAGATTTTAAGGGGGCCGTGGTTACCAAAAGGTTAAGAACCACTGTTCTAGAGGAAACCGCGTAAGAGATTTTGTGAATACCGATGAAAGTAATTTGAAACTAATTTTTCTAAATTCTAATAAACAACCTAACCTTAAAATTAATATGAGAAGGAGAGTAAAAAGTATTTGGGTCAGATTAATAAAGTATATCGACCACTGAGGTGAAGTTTCTAGACTTCTTTAATAGCATAAGCCAGCTTTAATTTAGAAATATTGAGAATCATTTCTCAAGTAACGTAAACAGTCCTGGGTCAATCCATACGAAGTGGTCCAGAGGTGGTTGCTCGACCATTTTAGAAAAAATTTATATTTTCCCTGTTGTTTCCCTCATATTTAAGGTTTTCAAAACAATGCTTAAAAAATTTTTATCTTAAACCGTTTAGGTGTGGCGGCCATTTTTGATTTCCTTCACACGCTAATTTTGTGTGTTCTTTGAATACG
>KZ651175.1:1516419-1530288 GCA_001010745.2 Gerris buenoi | reverse complement strand
ATAGTAGGATTATTATTTTTTTTTTTATTATTTGTTTTATTTTTTCATTTTTTTTTTTTTTAATAGGGAAATATATTTGTTTAAAAAAAATTCTTCACTTTAATTTATGTTTAATGTATTGTGATACGTACAACTTATAGGTACATCAGGACTTTTGAAATTGATGGATTAAAACTCCTTCTTATTAAATTTACCACTGTTGATGGAACGATTCAATTTAAAGCCAAAAATGTTTAAAAGTCCACATCATCGACAGAAAAAACTCAAAAACCAGCACAAAATCACTCAACCATCAATCATAGATGCAATCTATGAATTCCTCAATAGATTGGAAAAGTCTACAAAATGAAACTCTAATAGCGTTTTGTACTGTTTACGTTGGCCTCGGCTCAAACCGAAGCAATTTGGTAAAATTTATCACTTTTTTGTCCGGTTTATTATAGGCAGAGGGAGCTTGTGTGAAACTGTTTAGAGGGTAGAAGTGGCTCAGCCTGAGAGAGACGTCAGGATGCTATGAGCCGAGCACTGAGTTATGATGACAAAGTACCGCTGGAAAGCGGGATGTAACCGATGCCAGTGATACCTTTACAGCTAACCCGCTAGTTCAGCTCACCCTTAACACTAACCTACATTCACTCTTGTTATTAAATACTCCAGCGTCAACCCCCTTTTCAAAACTGTTCATTAACTCACTGACAATACATATCACTTATATTTTTTTAAACCCTTCTTCACAATGGTTGAAAATATTAAACTCTTAAACAAGAGTTTTGTTTGGTAGAAAACTAACACAAAATAACAAGAGCCCACATAAATACCACTACTTCTAATTTATTAATACATAAATACCACTACTTCTAATTTATTAATACATAAATACCACTACTTCT
This sequence comes from Gerris buenoi, assembly GCA_001010745.2. Lineage (NCBI taxonomy): Eukaryota > Metazoa > Arthropoda > Insecta > Hemiptera > Gerridae > Gerris > Gerris buenoi. The sequence goes on along the minus strand of KZ651175.1, from coordinate 1,529,398 downwards.
AATTTATTAATACATAAATACCACTACTTCTAATTTATTAATACATAAATACCACTACTTCTAATTTATTAATACATAAATACCACTACTTCTAATTTATTAATACATAAATACCACTACTTCTAATTTATTAATACATAAATACCACTACTTCTAATTTATTAATACATAAATACCACTACTTCTAATTTATTAATACATAAATACCACTACTTCTAATTTATTAATACATAAATACCACTACTTCTAATTTATTAATACATAAATACCACTACTTCTAATTTATTAATACATAAATACCACTACTTCTAATTTATTAATACATAAATACCACTACTTCTAATTTATTAATACATAAATACCACTACTTCTAATTTATTAATACATAAATACCACTACTTCTAATTTATTAATACATAAATACCACTACTTCTAATTTATTAATACATAAATACCACTACTTCTAATTTATTAATACATAAATACCACTACTTCTAATTTATTAATACATAAATACCACTACTTCTAATTTATTAATACATAAATACCACTACTTCTAATTTATTAATACATAAATACCACTACTTCTAATTTATTAATACATAAATACCACTACTTCTAATTTATTAATACATAAATACCACTACTTCTAATTTATTAATACATAAATACCACTACTTCTAATTTATTAATACATAAATACCACTACTTCTAATTTATTAATACATAAATACCACTACTTCTAATTTATTAATACATAAATACCACTACTTCTAATTTATTAATACATAAATACCACTACTTCTAATTTATTAATACATAAATACCACTACTTCTAATTTATTAATACATAAATACCACTACTTCTAATTTATTAATACATAAATACCACTACTTCTAATTTATTAATACATAAATACCACTACTTCTAATTTATTAATACATAAATACCACTACTTCTAATTTATTAATACATAAATACCACTACTTCTAATTTATTAATACATAAATACCACTACTTCTAATTTATTAATACATAAATACCACTACTTCTAATTTATTAATACATAAATACCACTACTTCTAATTTATTAATACATAAATACCACTACTTCTAATTTATTAATACATAAATACCACTACTTCTAATTTATTAATACATAAATACCACTACTTCTAATTTATTAATACATAAATACCACTACTTCTAATTTATTAATACATAAATACCACTACTTCTAATTTATTAATACATAAATACCACTACTTCTAATTTATTAATACATAAATACCACTACTTCTAATTTATTAATACATAANCTAATTTTGTTTTACAATACCAACGAAACCCTTTTTACGTGAGACTTCACGCCTTACCATTTTTTTAAATCTATTAAAATTGTTTTGATTTGTAACTGATAAAAAAAGTATTACCTACTTCAGCAAAATTTAATAAGTAACCATCAAAATGGCTTAAAAATTAGATAAGTACTTTTGAGGGTATATTTGTAAATAAATGTATGCTTGTGCGCATTTGGAAGAAAACAATGGTCGCAGACAACATATATGAGACCAAAGGTAAGTTAATTATGACTTATTATCCAAGTTTTATTAAAATCGTTCGAGTAGTTTTTAAATCCTTTATATTAACTTCACTTTTGTGCCTGGGTGCCTGGGGGAGTGCCTGGGGGAGNATGCTTTTACAACCTTTAATTGCCTAATTTATTCAATCGTTCCCCCTAATTGCTTCAACTTCCAAGCCAACCAAAGGTTAAACTACTCCGAAGTGTCTAAAGCCGGGTTTACACTGGTAGACTAAACAGGAGAGTAGAGTAGAGAGTAGAGTAACTCTACCCGTAGAAACCCAAAAAACGCTCCGTAGAGTAGAGTGGCGAGTAGAGTAGCTGGTAGCCGGTAGAGTAGAGTACTATACCGCATGCAGTTAAGTGGGCTCTACTCTACTTCCCTCTCCACAGATCCCACTCTACCCGTGTAAACGTCTTCAGAGCAAGTAGCAAGTAAAGTTCAGAACTGATAACAAACAGCTTCCACTCAGCGTACTATACTTACTACTTGCTTATATGTAAATGCTCCAAAATAAAACTTGCTAGAGTGGAAAGTAGATTGCATTCTACTCGCAACTCTACTCTCCTGTTTACTCTACCTTTGTAAACCTGGCTTAAGGCTCGTCACTACTAGACACACTTCGCTACCCGGTCAGCAATGAAAATAGAATGCAACCTGCCACACGAGGTGGCGCCAACCGCCGGGTGGCACTACACGGTCTAGCCACCATGGCGGCTAGGTAGCGCCACCTGGGTGGCGATACCCGGGTGGCAAAGTGTGTCACTACCCTAAGCCCAATCCGTTTCTAAAATAAAACATTTTACGTTTTTTTTTTTTTTTTTTTTTTTTTTTTTTAAATTATATTATATTATTTTTTTTTTATATTTTTATTTGTTCATTTTTTTTTTTTTTTTTTTTTTTTTTTTTTTCAGAACAATTGCACAGCTTCCGTAACCTTAAGCTCGGATGCGAAATTATATGATAACAACATATGACTAATCACAAGAGTAACATAGTTTTCAAATGAAAACTTTTGAAATTTATCTGTAAGAATAATATATAAATATCCGTGCGTATGTGGTGTTTATTATTAATTTTTCATAACACAGTATTTTTTTATTTCATTACTAAATCATTTATTTGCATAATCAATTTAAATATAAAATAAATTAGCCAAATCTTAACAAAAAAGAAAAAAATCTCTGGTGCATACTTTTTTCGCTATTTCATCTTTATAAATATTTTAAAACGACTGTGATTAAGGAGGCGCAAGCTTTTGATACAGACTACGGGGAGAAGAGTTTGGTTTGAGTAATATTCATTGTATGAAATAACGTCAGCTGGCTCCTTGACAACTTGGCATCGTTTGCCCACATCTCTTTTGCTACAAGACAAAAGCTTAATGATGTCACCCAACTGAGTGACGTATACGGTTTAATTTTATACTGCAGTTTTTATTTGCCATCAAAATTAGTTAGCAAAATTAGACCTCAATTACGAGGTAAAAGACAAACTTGTACAGTGAGACCAAAATAATTATATTTAAGAATTAGAAAACAAATCTAGTAAGGAAGTGTGAACATCTGTTTTTTTTTTTTATTTTTTTTTTTTTTTAGTGAGGATCTATTAGGTAATTTAAGACTGTTTTTTATTATTTTTACATAAAATTCTATTTTTTACAATTAAACTGTAACTCTTTACAATTTAAATTCTACATTTTACACTTCGAACTTGTAGGCCACATACATATGTAAATAAATAATGTTTTATAACCGAGGTACAATACAATCAATATTTACATGGTAAACAAACTCATAGTTATTATAGGTGAACAATAATTATTGACATTTCTCTTTACAAATATAATTTTCTAATAGTTGAATTTAAAGTGTTAAATGATGACTTTAAAAAGTAAATGGTTGAACTTGAAGAGTAAAGGGTTGTTGAATTTGAAGTGTAAAATCTGCATTAGAATAACACACAGATTTAGTATAGTTTTTATGTCATTGATAGTTATTTTTGTAATATACTTATAAATATTAGAATTTGCGAGCCTTTTGCTATTGCGTATCCATAGTGAGTGAAAAGAAAAGAGTATTTAATAAAGCACACTAATTCATGATTTTTTTTTTTTTTTTTTTTTTAAATTCAGTAGTTCAAATGGAATCAAATTATAAACAATTAACAATACTTGATTAATAAAATTACCAAAACCAAGAGAAAGTTCTGAGTTCAAAGAAAAGGAAAACTGGTTAAGAGAAAAACGACGGGTTATAATCAAATTGTATTGAGGCGGCAGATCATTGGGGAGAGGAGAAGTTAGACAAGGCAAGGGCCAAGGTAAGAAGGGTGAGGTAAGTGGGCAATTGCCAAATCTAACTGAGTTTGGCGGTAGAGTTGCTTTTGGGTCGGCCCCTTACCCCCTTAGCTAGTAGCTAGCTTGGTACCTTACCCAGCCTCCCCTGGGGCATCTTCTAGTAGGGTGTGGTTACACCCTCAGGCAATAGTAACAAAATAACACTCGCACTACAACCTTGAAACATACGTAACCACATACGCTCTCTTAATATTTATCTTAGTACCAGGTGAATCTCATTCTCTTGAAAATTTAAATAATTTTGGGGTTACGCGAACCAATATAATGTATGGTTCATACCTCAAATCTTTACAATTATAACTTTATTCGTTACTGCACTAATAAATCGTGATAGGACTGAAGAGTTAGAGTCACATCTCCATTTATCAGCGAATAAAATTATAACGAATAAAGGAGGAGGCTCTTTTATATACAAGATATCTGAAGAAATATGTTAAATGTTAAATTATTTAGTAATACACGAAATATTTTTATTTCCAAATTAATGTGAATGACAATTGTGAAGGTTAAGATATTTTGTCGTTTCGAAGGTTGCCTCTTTGCTGTAATTATACGCGATACCAAAAATGAAAAAGCTTTATCCTTGAAGGTAACAATGCCTAGCACGGTAGGGAAACAACTAGTTACTTAGCATTTCCACTGTAATTGCTTCCTTGCGTCAAGGGGGCAAGTGGCAAGTCCGAATCATTTAAAAGGTAGGTTCTACGTTAGATTTTAAATATCGCCAAATTGGACCGCTTAAAGGGTAGGTTCATTAATTCAAACACTAGGTTGTGCAAAGAAATGAAATACTGCGTCACACAAATTATTGAAATGAAAAGTATCTAATACATAGAATATAATATAGCTATTATAACGGTCCCTTTCTCCTAAAAAAATGTCAATTGTTTAGCTGAAGTAAAGAAACAGAATTCATGCAAAAAGAACTTTCAGAGAGAGAACTAGTCTTAAATTTGATGGCCACATTCATCACCGCTGTTGTGAACTATAGGGAATCCAAAATACATTACGGTAAATAATAGCTTATTTAAAAGTAAATTATATTCTAAAACCATATTAAGTTTAATGCAATTTGATATAACGTTATATGAAGCTATTAAGCTAAAGAAATTTATTTGATTTAAGATCATACCAGTAAGTTTGTTTTGGTAGTTTATCTTTTTATTTCGTACCATTCGTCATAAGAGGTTTTAGGGTTAAGTTTAAAAGAGTGGAGATAACCGAAGAGGGAACTCGGTTGTTTCCGGTGTGTAAAGGTTAGTGCGGGATTTACTGGTAAGTTTTTGGCTGGGGCCCATCTCTTCATATATCACTGTAGGAGGGGCCTACGACATTCAGCCTTCACTTTAATACCCAGCTCAGTAACCCACAGCCGGTGTCACGTCCTTCCAAACTGGACACCGTCCTTACTATTTGACGTCAACCTAAACCGCTAATCTTTTAATTTTTTTTAATAATAAAAAAAACCCTAGTACGTACCTACTAAATAAACACTAATAAAATTAATATTCCCTCTGTAGTAAAGTAGTCTCCCATTTAGTATGGTACATAGCTTCCTCGCCACCCATCACGTACTTTATAGATGTTATGCTTTTACAACCTTTAATTGCCTAATTTATTCAATCGTTCCCCCTAATTGCTTCAACTTCCAAGCCAACCAAAGGTTAAACTACTCCGAAGTGTCTAAAGCCGGGTTTACACTGGTAGACTAAACAGGAGAGTAGAGTAGAGAGTAGAGTAACTCTACCCGTAGAAACCCAAAAAACGCTCCGTAGAGTAGAGTGGCGAGTAGAGTAGCTGGTAGCCGGTAGAGTAGAGTACTATACCGCATGCAGTTAAGTGGGCTCTACTCTACTTCCCTCTCCACAGATCCCACTCTACCCGTGTAAACGTCTTCAGAGCAAGTAGCAAGTAAAGTTCAGAACTGTAAACAAACAGCTTCCACTCAGCGTACTATACTTACTACTTGCTTATATGTAAATGCTCCAAAATAAAACTTGCTAGAGTGGAAAGTAGATTGCATTCTACTCGTAACTCTACTCTCCTGTTTACTCTACCTTTGTAAACCTGGCTTAAGGCTCGTCACTACTAGACACACTTCGCTACCCGGTCAGCAATGAAAATAGAATGCAACCTGCCACACGAGGTGGCGCCAACCGCCGGGTGGCACTACACGGTCTAGCCACCATGGCGGCTAGGTAGCGCCACCTGGGTGGCGATACCCGGGTGGCAAAGTGTGTCACTACCCTAAGCCCAATCCGTTTCTAAAATAAAACATTTTACGTTTTTTTTTTTGAGAATATTTTTTTTCTCATTTTTAATCAGGGCGTCCTCCTCTTTCATTTTGACATCCTACATGATGCATTCCCATTAATAAAATAATTTCAAACCCTAGTTTTTAAACGGTGATTTTCCGTATAATTTTCCCCTGATCGGGTTATTATTTACATAACATAACTAAAAAATTTCAAATTTTTGTTTTGGATACTTTCGGAAATCATGTGCGTTAAAAACGGACAGACAGACAATCGTAGGAATGTGTAAGGGGTACTCATTCGATTTTGAGGGTCAAATTTATTCCCTATTAGCTGGTAAGGGCATTGATACAAATTATTGTGATTTCGATTTGGTAATTTATTTTCAATATAAAAAACCTGGTTAGAGAATTGTCGAATTATATTTGTAATTTAATTATTCTTCTATTAGAATAATTTCTAAATTACATGTCTTAGAGTCAAGATCGACTTTTTTTGTATTATTTTTATTTTGTACTTCGTTTCTTGCTTTCATGATTCTAATAAATTTAGCGAAACGTTAGCGAAAACATTCTCACTACGTTTTAGTTTAATCTAATTTACCCTCTCATTTTAATTATTCATTACGATAATATAATATTGGAATAAGAATTTGATCTAATCGTAATTTATAGACAAATTTTAAGTTTAATAAAGCTTCACTTATTGCTGTCATACAAGTTCACTAATTGATAGGTCGAAGTCCACAATAAATTATGCTATTCATTTAGAAACTTCATGGAAACAATTTAAAGACTACCAACTACATTAAAACATCAATATGAAACTGGTTTAATCCCAGGATATTTGTAAACGCATTATGCATCAAAGGAAGCACAAATGGTACGGATTATCAGGCAGGGATAATCATGAATTATTGATTAATACCCGAGTAAATTGCTAATCAAACGAGGGGTAAGGGTGTAAGGATTAATAAAAGCGTAGAATTTGCTTGAGCGGAAAGAAATAAACTTTTCCACTTCTGTATATTTGATGGTTTATATCGCGCGTACCACCCTGCAATAAATTATGACGTCAGATGCAGGTCTAGGACGAAGCGTCGTCTGTTTTATCCTAGAGGCCACACTCCATGAACTTGTGTCGAGTGTTTCTGGGGGGTGGAAAACCCCACTTGAAATTACAGCATGCACTCGTTCACCCTCTGGATAAAACTCCTTCTCCAGTAAAGCGACTCGTATTCTCACCCTCCGACATAGGTGTGTTCCATTTAAACATTTAACGACCGTTTCTACCCTCCTAGTTGAAATAACCATCTCTTATTTCCCTACACCAGGCACCAAATACAACACTAACTTAGAACCGCCCACGCTAGCGTCATAACCCGCCGTAAAACCGTAAAGTATATACAGCGGGAGGCTGGAACGTTAAACTGTCAGCTTTGTTATTCTACATCTATATATTATTGTATGGAGAAGAAGGGAACCACGTGCGCTGCACTGGATTCATACTGTATAACGAACGGGGGTATCAATTTTTATTGATACGACCTTTTTATCAGACTCCCCAAGGTGAATCTGATAAAAAATCTTGAACATTTTAGCCGTAGCTTGGGCAGAAATAATAAACATTCTGAAATCTATTGAGTGGGGAGGGGGGAAACATTAAGTTAAACTCAAAACAATGAATTAGAGGTAAAGAATATTTTTAGTTAAAAGAGGAGCGTTAACTGTTTTCGTCTATACTTATTCTAATGAAGGAGAAAGCATTGGATTTATACGTTTTAAGGTTCCTTCATCTAAAAAAGTTGTTTCTTAATGGACAGATACCCTGTGTCACAAATTAATCTACACTATTAATAACAATATATACTTTTAAAAATGTATATAATTGTAAAATAGTCTGCCAAAAAGTGTAGGACATACATATATCTTCTTCGCATCCAATGGCGTATAAAATTTTATGCTTTTACAACTATTTATTTAACAGATTTATTTAATTTGCTCTCTTTTAAATCTGTAAAAACTGTTATGACTTTTTATGTGATATAAAGTATTAATATAGCAAAACTTAATGAGCGCAGATGATTAAAAATACTGTAGAACCATCAGTGGTTCAATAGCAGATATCTGTAGAACAATCTGCAGACCATAGAAATTTCTTCGAAAATTAGATGAGTACTTTTTAAGATATTGGTGTAAATAAAGGTTTGTTTGTGCGCATGTGAAAGAAAACAAATGAGCGAAAAGGTTGAAACTTACACGAGACTAGCAATGGGCTAATTTTGAGCTACCATCTAAATTTCATTAAAATCAGATGTTTAGTTTTAAAGATATGTTGATTCTCAAAATTTGAACGACAGAGAGAGGTGAGAACAAAAATGTTCCCTGTTGTCTTAAACGGATTCCTTTCTTAGAATATTTTAATTCTGAGAAATAAATAATTTTTGTTCCTCAGAACGAATGTTTCAATATAAACTATAAAAGCTTCATAAAAATGAGATAAATAGTTTTGATGCTGTGGGTGTAAATAAATGTACGTTTGAGCGCAAAAGATTAACGACGACCACGATGTGACCAACAATAGGCTAATTATGAGTAAATTGTTCAAACTTACTCAAACGATTTTAATGAAATTGGATAGGTAATAATTAGCATAATTAGCCTTAATCTTAAGAAAAAGTCACTAATGCTTGCTTGCACTTCAACTTAAAATGCTTTTTAATATCATGTTTTAAAATCGTTTGATTCATACATGGCAAAGAATGGGATAAGTTCAGAAAAAAAGAAACTTTTTTACTTGCATACATCGACAATATCTAAGGCCTAATATTAATTTCAGAGCACTTCAACTTGACCAAAATTAAATTTTCCACTTTATAATTATTTACTTAAATGGCAATTAGAATCTTCAATATTATGTAGTAAGTGTTCAAGGGAATTAAATCAAGATGTGAAATGTTCGGATCAGGTTTATTGCCAGTAATGAAAGAGGGCTTGGTTTAGGCTAGAAACTCCGAGATGCTTCGTGAGGAAGTCCATTAGAAGGACCCGAAACAAGCTCGGGGAAGGATGTCAGCATTGCCAACATCCTCTGTCACAGGCCCACAACCCACTGGTACGACAAGTCATTAACGTAAGAAGCGTCCTTCCAATCTCCCCTTAAACTTAACTGGGAAACTTGGCGGCGTTGGGCCTTGATGCAACAACTTTTCTCTTTTGAAACGACTAGGAAGTCAAAGGAAGCCGAAGTCATCCAGTTCTGCAACAAGTCCCTCTATAGTTCTAAGCCAAGTTCTCTGTGCTTCGTTACTTTGCTTCACTTCCTTACCATTACAAGCTACTAGTAGTCCCTTCTTCAAACTCGCCTCCCATCCCAACATTTCCCAGCTCACTTCAAAACCCTACTTTGAAATTACGGGATATTCTCACTTTAATCTAATAACATTTAAATTTTAAAATGTGAGAAGAAAATCTTAATATAGGTAATTGCGTAAATTGGGCAAGGCTACGCTGTGCTTTTTTGTAATTTAAAAAATAAGACAAAAAAAAAAAAACAACTAAGACAAACCCTCAGAGCAAGGAAGGGGTAGAGGAAACATTACTATAGAATCTGGGTCTCAAAAAGTGGTTCATATCCCCCCCCCCCCTCCCTTTACTAAAACTTTCAGGCGGCATTTACCTTATCTAAAGGCCGTAACGTCTTTAATCAACGTATACCAGTTCCTAGATAACGAATAGCAATCTTCATTGAGTGGGGTACCGGTATCAAATAAATGCTCTACTGATAAGGATTAGTGGACAACCGTCTGTGGGGACAAAAAGACAAGGAATATATCAATAAGACAAGGACAAGTACCACGTGTTCACTTTAGTTCGGATTGAGCTCGCTTGAAAGTGTTAGTTAATGGGGGGACCATAATGAACCACTTTTCAAATCGCATTACTCCCTTTACTAGGGATGGGCTAAACTATTAAATCTGAGTAATAGGTGACACCGCTCCAGCTCCGACCTGGTAATAGGTGACAATACCTATTATTTTATTAATAGGNAAAAAAAAACAAAAAAAAACAGCGATTTAAAAGAAAGAACCCGGTAGTGTTGATACCTTAAAAGACGCGAGTAATTTTCCGCTGCGGATATTTCTGCTCTAACTGATTTTTAAATCTTGTTCTTTACTTGAGGTTTGATGGAAAGGTGAGATTAGATAACGTTAAAAGAAAAGTGGCTGAAGAAGGACGCTGAGGCCTAAAGAGTCATTTTGCCAACAATTGTAAAGAGCTACTAACTCCACGTTAAGTTGTACCTCGTCTGAGAAGATGGTCTCGGAAATATTTTGCCTATTAGTAAAAGACGGCAAAAAGTGGAGCAACAAACATTATATCGATCATGCAGGTATTCTTCTCTTCTTCTTTTGAACAAAAGGGGAGCATTGTGAAAAATGTAAGTAAATTAGAAACACTTACACGCCAGCTTAAAACTTTTGACCTTCCATTGAGTGATGAAATGTTTATTAGTAAAATTATATATCTGTTCTCCCTGAAGGGTATAAAAATTTTAAAAAGTGAGTGGGAGTTATCGCCAAAAAACGAAAGTACGTGTTGAAACCTTGTTTCTCGACTTTCAAATCAAGACGTCCGACTGAATAGTTTTCAAAACAGTTGTAAAAAGTTAAATCACAAAAAAAGTTATTGTGTTTTCAGGAGTAAGAATACTTCCAATGTAACATTTCTCGCTAGTAGAGAAATAAAAGCAACACCAATGAAATGTGACAAGTGTACTCGTATTATAGACTCAAGTGCATCATCATACATGATTAATAAATATGCTGATCTGGTCAACACCACTAAAATCAACCACAGCTGAAATTGGTGGGGCAAAAAAGTCACAAGATATGCAATCCAAATGTATAGGTATACTTAGAAAACACAAGAGCGTAACACGACAAAGGCTCTCTAACAAAGAACCTTTTGTCTGTTAATAAGATTCTCTCATGGCGTAGAAGCAAAATTTTGTGAAATCTATGCAGAAATCATTCAATACAGAAACACAATACTAAAAGGGTACAAAAATAATGAAGACTAATTTTGCTTTTTAATGTACCACGGAAAAAAAATGAAAAAAGTTATGAGTAGTGAGTTGCTGATTTAGTGAAGACCTAATGGCTCCGCGGCGCTCCAAAACTTACCGTGTGTGGGGAAAGTCTTATAGTCCGGTGTGGCATGATGAGCCCAGCTGGTTTTTCGACCAAGTTCAAAATCCTATATTTCCTAGCTCTTATATTTTTGAACCACCACACCTTAAAAACTACAAGTATACGATTTTAATACTTTAAAAAATTCTGTGGCTCCCAAACTTTACTGGAAAAGGTACAAAATCAAAAAAGTACCAATGCTCAAAAAAATTTCGTTTTTTGGTCCAGGACCAAGGACCCTAGTCAAGACCAGGGGGTCGATTCAGTAACATTTTTGACATATTAAGCCAGCCATACACGTTGCACTACACCTGACAGGTAAACCAGAGCGTGTGTGCTAAAAAAGCCATGACATAACTGCACAGTTATATTATCACACACGCTCCGGTTTACCTGTACAGGTTACCTGTGCAGGGTTTACCTGTCAGGTATACCGCAACGTCGTGTATGACCGGCTTTATAGATTAAATCTGTAAAGTGATGACAGCGCTGTTTGTGGTTTAGCCCGGGTGCACATAAACCCCACTACACCACTCGTGACCTACCAATCAATTCGCGCCGACTCTTATTTATCTTACTTATTTAATACTTTATTAATATTCAACCAAGAAGCAATGCTTATCAGATCTGTAAGACAGGGTAGTATAGTGGGATTAACCCCAAGAGGAAATGAATGCTTAACAACCAATCTTTACTTACGACCTACAGCCACTAATTATTTTAATTAGGTACACCCTTAGCTTAGAAACTTCCATGATCACGTAATCCTAGGCACGGTCTCCTTCGAAGATTCTAGATTAATCAGACTCTGGGCAAGGTTATAAGGCACGTACAGATCTGAGGAGAAGCCCCAAGACAGAACCCATGGAAGAGGATATACACAGTTTAGGGGTCCTGTGCGACTGAAAACGTAGTACCTTGGACAAAGAGGATTGTTGAGGCCTTGAGAATCAGGCATGAGCCTTCATGAACAGTGGCGGCACATCAAGTGAGTGAGGGGCCTTGCTTCCTTGAGACCACGAACCCCAACCTTCAGGATGAACTTCTTACTAAATAATAAAATGCACTTCAGAATATAGTCAATAATACAGTAATAAAATAAACAGGTCGTGTGTGCTGGTGCAGCACACAGCGAGGGTCCGTAGGTTACACAGTATTGTTTAATTAGTACCCTAGATAGTGTTTTTCAAAATGCTAAAAAGCCTACTTTGAAATATTTTATGGGTATGTTATTCTCAAAACACATAAACAATGATGTATTTTATTGCCACTAAACCAGACTGTAAACATATAAATACATTGAAAAGACCATACTTATAAAATACTCTGCCAATTAATGTGGCACATAGCTTCCTCGCAAAGAAAAAAAAACAAATTAAGATATATACCTGGATAAAAATAATCAAAAAGTTGGAACGGCGCGGCTGTGTTCCAGTAAATATTTAATAAAGTTGGAGAAATTTAAACATTTGTTGGAGAAACAAAGCCTCCAACAAGCGCCATATGTTAGCATACCTATAATTTATTTAATAAACAAATATAAACCTGCAACCAAATCGTAGAAACCGCAGTATAAACAGGTTTTTTTTT
>KZ651175.1:1484697-1506544 GCA_001010745.2 Gerris buenoi | reverse complement strand
TAGGTTTATTACATTATTGGTTATTGTAGGTACTTTTTATTCTTATGACACATTCTTCTTTGTTCCCTTTTGTTTCTGCCTGAAGTATAAAACGTATCTGTTAACATTTCAATACAATATTTTTGGTTTTAATTTTAGGTTCGAAATGAAAGAAATAAAACTAGAGAAGAGGCGAAACAGCTTAGATCCAAACTAGATGCTGCTCTCAAGGATGTTACCACTTATAAAAGAGAGAAACAGGAGTTGGAAACGATGAATGAACAGATGAGGAAAGAATTAGAGCGGATTCATTTGGTGTTATTAAAACATGCAGGTCAGTGGGACAACCAGCTGATCGAAGCTTTGGACGAGGGAGATGCAGAGGTACCTGAACAAGATGAACCGGAGAGAGACGGCACTGAACAGGATATGACTGATAATGAGACTGATCAGAACGGCACTGAACAGACTCTAGACTGCACAGAGCAAGACTCTAACTCTTTAACTACACCTGATCAAGTGAAAACTTGGCCCGTGTCTGCCTCTCCTCCTAACAAGGATATCTCTTTCGAAATCAAATTAGAAAAAGATAAATCTTCGCAAGAAAAAGTGATATCCTTACAAATCAAATTGGAGCAGTCAAACAAATCTCTACTTATTGAAAGAGAGTAAGTTTTTTTTATTTGGTTATATTTCTCTTGCCTAGTTCTTTAGATATCTCAGTTTTAGTGGGAAAGGATTTTCTCTTCTTCAGAAGGACCTTTTTATTTTTGAATTCATTTCTTGAATCTATGGTATTATTTGAAACTATTAGTCTTTCTACATTACCATACCTCTTTCTAATATTGAATTTTGTTTGATTTCACGATAGAGTACTGAAGAGGAAAAAAAATACTTATTTTTGGGTTTTTAAAAAAATGTATTCTTCATAAAAACTCCTTAAACTACTAAAGATTATATCTTTTTCTGATACACTGACACTGTTGTTACTGGAAATACTCATTATTTGTATTAAAAAATGGTTAATATAAATATGACAAGTATTATTGTTATTATTTTTTTTTTTTGGTAGTCCTTCTGTGGTCTAAATCTCACTTATTGGTTATTAATTTTGGTAATATACTTAATTAAAAACTCTATTGCCTGTTGCAAAGAAATGCTCACGGATATTTATACAGATCTGTTGATAAATAATGTAATGCTATGATTGTGTGCCAGGGAGAAAGCTGCTTTGGCTGCAAACTTGGAGAGGCTTCAAGTAGAGTTGAGCACTCTGAGAGAACGCTGTGAAGAGCTGAGGGTCTCTAGGCAGGATTCTGTGAGGGAACTTCTAGCTCTTCAGGACCAGCATGCCGACACTGTGGCTCTTATCCGAGCTGATCTTATGGACGAAACCAACTCTAGGGAAGGAATGGACAGAAGGCTGGCTGACCTTAGAGCCCAGGTAAACAAAGAATTACCGTATTGCTTCGAATATAAGACGCACTTTTTTCTGTTTTTGCTTCGCAAAAATTGGGGTGCGTCTTATATTCGAGGAGCGTTTATATACGATGCATACATTTTTTTTTCCTGATTTTTGGTTCGAAAATCAGGATGCGTCTTATATTTGAAGCTTTACATCTTTGCACTTATAAAAGTCAATGTGTTTGTGTGTGTGTGTGTGTGTGGAGGGTGTCTACTCTAAACACCAAAATAGCCATTTTGACCGTAACAAAAAAATGTATCAATACTTTTAAATAAGCTTTGAATCTCACTTAACAAAGAACAGAAGAAAAAAGTAATTGAAAAAAAGTAAACCAAGTTTTTCCTTTTCTTTTAATTTCTTGCTGAATGGGAAATAACTCTGCTTGAATTGGATTTGTCCCAGGTGAATTGGTAATAATAAAGGTTTTATAAAGGGGTTTGTAGAATAGTCTATTATAATTATTTAAATCCCGAAGCCTGGGTCCATATGAGGGGAAAAGGGATCGATGCAGAGGAACTCTACTAAGCTTATTGTGCTTGAAGAGGGAGGTGGGATCCGAAGGCTGGGTTAGGTAATACCCACCTAGAAAGGGGATTAATTCGGCACTAAAACACAGGCATGCTGGAAAAGGGAGCGCTATACAAGCAGCTACAGTGCTGCATTCTCTGGACCACTTACCCAAACCTTACAACCCCTTTCAAATCATACCGCCATCCCTACAAACTAACTACCCTCTAACACTATTTCAAACTTTGTAATTAAACAATACAACTCCAGAATTTAAATTCCTCTCTTTTTTAATAAGAAGGAATAAAAATGTCAAATGGTTATTCTAGACACAAATATTGATAACGAAATAGAAAACGGAAATAATAAGCAAAAAAATTAAAATATATATATATATATATATATATATGCATACATACTTCCACAAAACAGGATCTGGAAGCGCTTTTAAAGGTTATGAATAGAGGAGACGCGTCATACGCTAGGACTCTGTATCTAAAAGGCTTTAAAGCAAGTTCCTTGGACTTTACTTACTTATATAACCTTCCTACCATTGTGTAAAGAGGTTATAAGGGCCACCAAACAACTTTTACCTAAGGTTATAACAGGGAAGAAAGAAAAGAGGAAGAGACACAACATTAATATGACAAACCTTATGTCAACTTGAGACAAGAAGGTGAAAAGATTAATAAAAAGAGTGGCTAAACTTTGTAGGTGTTTACTAAAAAAACAAGTACGCTCGACTCAAGTCGAAAGTGTTATAAATTATTGATGTATGAAAAAAAAAGGATATAAGGTGAAGAGAAACTTGTTTGGAACTTTTTGGAGTTTTTTTTATGAGTTATAAATAAATTAAATTAATATTTTAATAATATAACAGATGAAGGAGATATTAAGATGAAATAAGTTCTTTTACAATTGCTCCAAACTATGACATAGAATTATGAAAATGGAAGAAATAATACTTCATAAATTTCATTTTTAAGAGGATGGATTTAATTGGTTCATGGATTGGTTGGTTGAGGATGGATCAATGTAACAATACCAATGTTTAAGAAAGAAAGTTTTTCAACAATAATTATAGTTTAATTTTAAAATATTTCATATATTTTAACCTGTTATAAGGGTGAATAACATATATATTATTTTAGTACAGTCGGAAATAGTCTTAAAAATTGGCTGGGTGGCACAAACAGGAGTGTAACTTTAGTATTCAAAAGTATTTTGCATTACAAGAAGACAAGGGTTCGATTTCAAAATAAGAGACGATCCATAATTAGACATTAAAGACGACAGATACAAAGTAGATTAATTGAAATGTTAAGAGGAGGCAGAGTCATATACCAATAATGAATAAATGACACAATGAATTGAAAACAAAACTATTATACAATAAAATACGTATCCCAGCAAAGACACTAGTGTAAAAAATAAGCTAAGTCTCGCGTAAAAACTTGTGAGATCATAGGTTTAGCNTAATAATGTATGTTTAATAGAATAGAACGACTAATAAATACACTCTGTTGAATTTTTTCCAACCAAATAATTAACGGCTTAAATTTAGAAAGAAAATATTCAGATATGTACTAAGTACTAAGGTTAGTAAAATAAAATAACTGATCTAAAAAAATGTTCGACAATGCAATTATAATTTATTGAAACACGATTTGTATGTAACCGCTAATCCATGTTGATTCTAAAGTATAAACAATAAGGAAATAAAATAATTAAAACTTAAAAGCTCCCCTTTAAGGGTAACTCTAGATCTAAATTATATAGATATTATTTTAATTGATAAAGTAAGGTAAAGGATAAAATATAACAATAACTTTTTAAAGACAATCCAGACTCATTATTGTGAGGTCGATAAATCTGAAATGTGCAAATCTGTGATGAATTTCAAAAGAGTAAAGAACTATTTCTTTTAACAATTTGTTTATTTTTTTTCTTGAAGCTTTCACCGTTTTCTTTGACAGGATTTCATTTTTAGATTTCTTGTTAGGTATTTGATTAGTTTCAGTACGATATAATAGATTTAAAGTAGTATGTTGCGTGTAGGTATTAAGGAACTATATATCAGGTTCTATTTTCAATGAAAGTCTAACCAGAATTAAATAATAACCTTGTAATTTAAATCCTCTCTATATCTTTTTTCAATAATTACGTAAACCACAATTTGCCCATAATTGCCAAACACGATTTCCCCATAACTCCTCTTTATTCGTTATTCTCCTCTTCATCACTCTGATGAGACATCGGATCATTGTGGTCATTCTGAAGAACAAAAATGTTTTGTCTCCAAATTCAAAATGCGTTTTAGAGGTTAGAGAAAATTCATATTTTAGAGTTCATCCGTTTTTCATATCAATCCGTCACTTTGCCGGTCTCTCGATCAACATTTATGTCATCCAATATACCTTAAAAACTACTTGACTCATTTTTATGAAATTTGGGCAATAGGTTAAAATTAGCCCATAAAATGAAACAATGATAAACTCAACCTTTGCTTCCACTCTCAAAGACTCACCTATGTTTTTAAAACTACTCTTTCGATTTCAGCCATTAGGATGCTATATCGAAAATGATCCACAATATTACACATATTATAAAAATAAATGTTACCCCTCTGCAAATCGAAACGGCTCCAATAAATCGCATATTCAATTCCTAGTTGGTTTATTTATTTATTTCTAATGAAATTTATTAACGCTTACATCAGACGTTTTTGTTATTTCATTATAATTTATTTTACAATGATAAGACGCGAGAAAGCTATGACTTGAGAAGGCAGACTTTTTTATGTAAAAAAAACTAAGTCGTAAATTATCTGTTAGTAGACAAAACAAAATGGTTGAAACCGATCTATAATAATTATCATTAATAAAATAGCGGTTGCGTTTTTGGACATAAAAGTGGAGAGTAGTTATTTCTTTTTTTTCAGCAAATTACTAAAAACATCTGGATAAATTATAATAATTTGTAGAGAACAAAAATAATAAATTTTTAAAATTGCTTAAAAAATAATTTTTCTGAGTCGTTAAATAAGTTTGGTTAATACTAGTACATAAAGAAAATAGCAATACATGATAATTACATTATCTATTCAAGTTTTCCCATCCCCTTCTTTACTTTACTTCCACTCCCAAAGTTATTTATTGAGAATAAAGAAACAGAATAAGTGGATTTTCTTATGGAAATCCACTAAAAATAAAGAAGGGAAGATGGAGAGTGGAAACTTTTTCTATTTCATTGTACTGGAGGTGGGGTGGAAGTTCTCGGAGCAAGGAACCAGTTACTTGTAGCTTTTTCCCTTGTCCTGACCAGAGTTAAGGGGTCACATTTTATTTCGTCCTACCCCCGCGGTGCTATAATATGTAAACTATAGGAGTGGTTTACATTATCCAGGCTAAAGGAAGATTACTTCACGGAAATTGGAAAACTTCGAGCTCAGGAGAAGAAAAAAAAGAAAAAGAGAAAAGTTGACGAAAAGACAAAAAACACAGAGTTCAAACTTTTTTGTGGAGTTATTGACGTTTTTTGTCCGCCCCCCCCCCCATTTTTTGGCTGCTGATCTAGTATAAGGGTGTTTTTTAAGTTGCTAGTATTTGCTGCGATTAACTTTGTCTACAAGTTTTTAAGTTTTTTTTAACTAATTCTCTTGGCAAAGTTTGTCAGTAATAAATCGTGAAAAACATAACTTACTTTGTTCCCTAATAGCTAATAGAGGCAATTAACAAACGACACGATCCTTTTGAAAGTTTATAATTAAGAATTATAATAAAAATAAAAAAAATAAAAATAATAATAATAATAATAGCAAACCACTTTATGCAATTTGCATAATTAATAATAAATGAATTTAGAATTAATATATTACTTCTGACAGATATAAAAAAATAGCAAATAAAAACGCAAAACTAAGTTCCTTTAGATTGTGGAGTGAAGAACGACTAGGGAGAATACTATTAAACCTAAGCTTTATTTAAAGAGACATATTTTTAAATAAAGTTTACCCATAGTTTTAATGGAAGTCGTTTATTGTAAACATGTTGAGGTAGCAATTTTGATTCCCCACTTACTCCACGTAATATCTACAAATTTAATTATGCCAATTGATTTCTCCAAATGCTCTGGAATTCATTTATGCGTTCAATTGCCGATTGAAGCAATATCTGATTTCATTTTCACGCTTTTATTACATCAAAGTAACAATTATTCATTTTTCCTGATTGTTTCTAAGGTCTTTCAAACCGAACCAAAAACATATTACTCTAGAAGAAAAAATAAAAATCATGGAAATACATAGTTGCATCCAAGTACTTTTTAGGGTTTTGTAGATTATTATTAGGCATATCAGTTATCTTATTGTATATTTTTTTAAATTTTATTTCCCCACCTCAATTCCCCAACAATTTACATGATACTCCACTCAAAATTTTTTAAAAAAAACGAATTCATTGCATTTTATTAATTAATAATATCACTTTCTGGTACTGCATTGTTATAACTGCAAATTGCCCGGTATATAATTTCTAGATCAGCTGTGTACAGTAAATATATTTTTTAAAAAAATGCATTTTATAAATTTATGACTTAAAAGGGTTATTTTTCTGGGGGGTTCGGGAAAGGTGGGCCCGAAAAAATCCAGTGGGTTTAACTTGGTCGGGACCAGTTCTTCAAACGCTGTGATTGGGGGTGGGGGATATTTTTTTTGTGCAACATTAATGAACTATACTTTTAAATAAATACGTAAATAATTTCTAAGAGACGATGCCTTCACTCTACTGAGGGTCCTTACTAAACATATATTCTTAAAAAGAGTAATTAGAAAAAACAAATAATGATTTAATACTTATTAAATAAAAGTGGGCATTTATTGAAAAATATTGTACAATGTGAAAAATAAATAAATGTAATTAATGTATTTATTTTCTTTTTGGTGAAATAAATATTATTATTAAATATTTGAACTCATAAAACTAATTAAGAATACTGTTCCCACTAAAAATGTTAATAAAATAAAAGTGTGGGCGCACTGAGCAAGTGCGAACACAAAATGTGTAATTAAAAGTGGTAGGTGAGAAAAACATAACTTGTATTTAGTTTGCGCATGTGTTGTAAAAACATGAGGGTAAGAGTTGACGATTTTTCATGCTGTCGGTAGCCGGAATATCATGGAACGAGGGGATAACACTGCCGGACCCGCACATTCCTCCTCCNCCCCCCTCCACCCTCCTCTGCGGAGGGAGCAAGTGCCTGAATATCCCCACCCTCTGCGTACTGCCAGAATCCCTCCGAGTTATCCAATATTCCCCATGGTCCGTTTTACCTGCGGCACCCTCTTTGATTCCACCCTTCATCCAGAACTGGCTGGGGCTGCAACCCTCCACTTGCCGCTCGATTAACCGAGGGAGTAGGATTACAGACTATTCTCGGGATTTTGTATAACTTTATCTTCTTTTGTCGATAGGGGGGAATTTATCGAGGTGACGATAAATTAAGAAGATCTTTAGAACGGACGAGGGTGAGAGGGTTAAAACGTGTGAAAATATCGAACGCTTTTCTCGTGAACTCTTCATCTCTTGGCGAGGGAGAGCTTAGATTGGGGGATTAAATCCAAATGGAGTCAGCAGGAGCAGCTTTCATATTTTTAACTTGTTTTTTCTTATGGAAATACGATGTGCCACGCGCTTCCAAGTGGTTCTCAAAATAGTGTGAGCAATAATTTAATATTCGATATAGTAGACCTCGCTAAGTAATTTAATTTAATAGTTCTCACCGTGAACTTATTTTGTTTTTCTATAGTTATCTCTTATCGTAAATGCTATGTCAAAATTGCCAACATTTTCTCGTCACCCCTTCTTACCACTTCGGGGGTCATCAAGGTTCAATAATATGTCCTCGGCTTTTTAAGTTAGTAGTGGATGCTATTTCTGTCCTTACTTGATATCAAGATATTCTTACTGACTAATATAATATCTTTAATGAGATAACTGACCCTAATATAGTATCGAACTCCAAAATATGATTAATGGTGTCAGCCAGAGGGCCACTGAAAATAATCTAGTCCTCAACTGTGATAAATCTAATATAATCCTTCTTCGCTTGATCGTCATATCCTTTTAATTTCTAATACTCTTTATTGTACAATAATCCTTGGTCCTAGGTTTCAATTGTGCGTGATCTTGGGGTGGTAGTAGACTCTACACTTACCGTCGTTGTTATTATAGTTATGTGCGTATCTGTGATAAACTTGGTCCAAAAACCTTATGTCAACGACAAAAAGCTTACGGAATTCTTTTCGTAGCTAAGTGCTTAAATGGCTGCGTTTGTCCAGAAGTCGGGAGACAAGTTGTAGTACTTCCTGTAGGTTGCCGAGATGGTATAGGTTTTTGTATAAAGACTTGTCCTCGGCATGTCCTTTTGTACGTTGCGTGTCTTTGTTAATTCGCTTTCAGTCAATAATTCCAACCTTTCTGACCTGAAATCCCTCTAATAAATTATTAATCTCTTTTCCCACTCCAGAAAATGTTTAGGAATTTTCATTTTTGTTACATATTATATTTCCTGAAGCTATCGATTGTTTATATTTTTTAACAAGACTAACCAGTAATTTCAAAAGTATTGAGCTTATAGATATTTGTATTTGTTTTTTTTTTTTTTTACCATATTTTTATCAAATTACATAGTATAATCGGCCTGAAGAAGCCCATGTTGTTGGGCGAAAATATTGATGCAGCAAATTCAAGATATTGAAAATGGAAAACCGAATGTGCGAAACAAAATAGTAAAGAAACCTTGAAGACACGCAAAAACTCTACATCAAAACAAATCGGAAAACAAAAGGAAATTACATTTTAGATTGCATGGAATAGGTTTGGCTTTTGCAACTTGGTAAGTATGCTTATTACTTGTCTTTCTGAATTTAATTACAAATAATGTGTTTTGTAGTTGATTATGGTTAGTACCTAGTCCGCCAAGGCCGATTTTTGAAACCGGCCAAAAAACCGCTTACNAGGTACCCTTTTTCTTCAATATTTTTCTTAATCAATGATCTGAAGTTGAAATATTTATAATATTAATCAGTGGCTAAAACCTGATTGAATAGAAAATAGAAATAATTTTCTAAACATATATTTTCAGGCTCAATAACTAATAAAAGTCTATATATAGAGCGATATACGAATACAATAAATAGAATTTCGTAACATTACGGTAGAAATTCAGAAATCATATTGAAAAATGATGAAGTAGGAGGTTTAAATTATAAATATACTATAAAATTGAAATATTTCAAATTTTTATTTTAAATATCAATATTACAATTGAAATCTTAACCAAAAATCAAGCAACCGTAAAACAAGACTAAGATATAATATTACACTTAAAAACTATTTTATTTTATTTATTCATTTTTTTATTTTTTTTTGTATACAACTAAAAATAAATAGGTTTCTTCTTGATATTGGCAGTGCGTATTTATTTATAGATGGTGAGGTTATTGTGAAGCCTCGCCATTTTAACACACATTAAAGTTCAGTTAAAGTTTAAAAAAAGGGGCGTTAAAAAAATGTGAGGACTTAGCTATTGATGTACACACATTATATATAAATAAATATAAAAAAGGGACATAAATAACCGGAATACAGTAAATAAAAAGTGATGCTATTAAAGATAATGAACATTTTATGTCGAGTAAATAAAAGGCAGAAGTTGATTTAATAAAGGACTCGTACCTGTGAGAGTGAAGGTACTTATACCCACCCGTAAACAAAAAAAAAGAGGCGACAGACGCACAGTAAAAGAAACATTCTAGAACAAAAAAAGGCTCAAGAAACGCCGCTGTAGGAACTAATGAGCTACTAATGCTATACATATCTTACCCTTATAAACATATAAGTAGCAGTAGGAAATATTTTAATAACAGCTGAAGAAACAAAAAATATCAGTAAAAACTGTAAAACCTTCAAACAGCAGAACCCAGTTTTTTATTGATAATTTATTTTTAAGAAATTAAACATTTTTAAAAGGCTAAATATGTCGTAATTTTAAATGCAAATTATTATGCTAAAAGATAATAGTTTGCTACAAAAAATTAAAAACATTTAATATGAGACAAAAGAACTCTTATTATTCCAAATTTAGTAGCTGCATAAATTAAAAATTAACAGCAATCACTTATTTAAATAATGAAAGAATTAAGAAAGGAAAAATAAAGGTAATATTGACATCATCTGTTTTACCGGTCAAAGTTAATACTACATTATCACCTTTTCTCATTAATTGATCAATTATTATCTTACTTTTGTCCACCTGGTGGCTTGATCAATAGTACAAGTGGATTTTAAAAGTTAAGTTTAATTTACTGATTTAATCAACAATTATTTGACCTTTTCTCAACCACCAGAGGCAACGAAGAAGTTTTGATGAAGGGAAAAATTAGTTTTATTATTATCACCAAATTTAAAGCTAAACTAGAAAAATTATGGATGAGAGGAAGGTTTAGTGTATGTTATTTTATTTTTTGTAATTAATCAAATTATATTAAATACATAGAAGTCACATAGTTAACTTCAGACGATGTAAAGACATTTTTTGGTTTTTTTGTTTCGTTTATTATAGATTATATTGCAATTACGGCAGTAAGGACATGTTATAAGCAATACAGATATGTGCAGAATAAAAGGCAGAATCTTAAAACAACGGAAAAAACGGTCTGGCACCGGCTTTGAAGCTTAACAATGAGTTTAAGCTAAATCTATGTGCCAATGAGTTTGGAACCCTAAACTATGGTATCGATGAGTTTGAAGCTAAGTCAATACACCTGCAATTCTGAAGCTAATAAATAATCTATTTAATTGACTAGAAATAGCAGAAATCACAACGAAGTTATATTATCAAACACTATAATTTGAGGTGATGATATACAGGGTCCGGCAGTGAAACAGGAATATTTTGAAAATCTCTCAAAGTCTTAATTTTTAATATTTATTGAAATTTTTTACATAAATTTAATCTAAATTAGTGGAAATTAATGAGGATATATAAAAATGTTCATTTTTTGAAAACTATATTTGTAATATGGCGTCCTTCGTTGAATGGCGATATTCCTTGGATTGCCTGTTCACCAGACTTGTCGACTCCTGACTTTTTTCTGTGGGGTTATTTAAAGCTAAAGGTTTTTGAATAAAATCCACCCAGAACTAGGGACGAACTGAAGGAGCGAATCCAACAGGAGATTAACAACATTCCATTGGATATGCTCGCAGAGTCATGGGATCCTTCACCGAAAGACTTCAAGAATGTGTTCGAAACGAAGGACGCCATCTTACAAATATAGTTTTCAAAAAATGAACATTTTCATTTATCCTAATTAATTTCCACTAATTTAGATTAAATTCAATAAATAAATAAATAATTAAGACTTTGAGAGTTTATTTTTTTAAATATTCCCGTTTCACTGCCGGACCCTGTACTATGAAGATTGTCTTTTTGATTTAAAGTAAAGACTAAAATAAAGGATAAATTCAAAGTTTATAGCACCGTAAAGTAGCCAATAATCAATAAGATGTCATAGCTAACTAGTTAATAGTTTTAACATTTTTTTGTCCACGTCCATTTTTGTAGGTCCACGTCCCTAACTAATTTATATGCACAAGTATTGATTTTTTAAGAGTCGTAGTACAACGAAAACATTAATTTATTAAGTTAAAAATCAAAGACTAATCTTCTACTATTTTGAATAAAAAAAAAAATCATTGGATCAAAGGAAATCAGTTATGTTAGGGAGACAAGAGATATGCTATCAGTTAAATAACGGACTAGAAGCACGCGATATTGATTAATTCCAAATTCAACCAAGTCATGTTTTATATTAAGTCTCTTTGGTTTTTCTGACTGGATAGATTTGTATTTTGTCGTTATACCATGCATGCAAATTCTGTTAACTCTGATTTAAACGAAAGTTCAAGTCATAGTTTAAAATAAATAAACCTATAACCTTAAAATATTGGGAATTATTAACTTTAGGAAAAAAAACCCACTAAAAATAGGAAAAACCTCAAGCATGACTTTAGAGTTTTAGTGTCAGAAATTTTCCGGAGATTAATTTTATTGAAAAAAAAACCTTTTATTTAAATAAATATAAGTAATAGTGGCATAAAAACGATGATTTTTAACTTCATGTTAAATGTTTAAGCAATGTTGAAATTCAATAATAATAGCAATACAAAAATTGGTTTCACCCTAGGAAAATAATATTTTGTACATTAATTTATAAAATTGTGTCGAAATTAATTCGGTGGTTTAGGCCCCACGCGTCGGTACGACAACAGACAATTAATAAAAAGAATATACCCTCTGAAAATACCCCGTTTATCGACTGGAATCTCAAAATCTAATTATTACTATATCACAATACTTCCTCTCTTTATATACTGCGTATGTAAGAAAGTAAAATAAATATAGTATACATAAGATAAAATCTTGTAAGAACCTAAACCCTCACTGCATACATGAATTGCACCAGTTTAAGGAATAAAACACCTCATGATTGTCCTTGTGCCTAAAGATAATGTACTACAATGACTACTCTCAACGGAACTTAGTTACCACCTTGATTATATCTAGGGCTTTAACAACTTAGCAACAGTACAAGTTCTAGTCCAGGAGATAGCGTCCATAAAAGTGACTGAATTTTGTGAATTAGTTCAAATTTTTGTGTCCTCCAAGACTAAGTGGTCGGCAAAGTTCATTCTTCTATTTTATAAACAAGTAATTAGAAAAATAAATAAAAAAAGAGCTTAGTAAAACTTAAACATTTAATTATATATCTTCTTATCCACAAACAAACCTACGTTTTATAAAAAAAATGGAATCTTGATGAATGAATGTTATAAAAATCAAAAGCTTAGAGTTGCAACATCCATGAAATCTTTCTGCTACACAGGTTGTTCTCACTCGAGAGTCAATAGGATGCGTCAAGATTTCAGGTGGAAATGGAAATGGATATTCAGTTCGTATATATAGTTTTAATAGTTAGTAAGTGTAAGAAACATTTTCATCTGGACATAATATACTAATTTAATCTAAGGAAAGCATCCTTAACATAACATTATATATATATATTATATATTATTTTTAAGCTTTTTTGAATCAAGGGAGTTGTGTCGGTGTATGCCTGATGTGTTCAATATATTTTGTTTATCGCTGTCTGTATGAATGGAAACGCAACATATTAAGGCCCTCAAATACTGTGGCTAAAGTCCTCTCATAGCAAAATATCGTTTCCTTTATTTGGCAAAACTACTGTGAATTCCATTTCAATTCATAAGCGTGGGCGCAATAATTACAATAATTAGATTCAAATACATTCACAGACAGACTGATTTAACATACTAAATTATCAGCTATTAGCTTATCAGCTTCATCAGTTATAAGTGATATTTATTTATGTATTATTGATTTTGTGAATAAACAATAAATTATGTGATGTACTAAAAACTATGTAGCTTTCTTTTAAAACCATTTTAACCTTTTTTCGGAGGATCCAGAATTTACTTTATTTGTGCGGTAATGGACCTATCAATTTTGTGCAGTGTTGGACTGTTTTCAAGGAAAGTATGTGGTATTGGTATTTTACCTAATAGACTACAAATTTTTTTACAAATGAGGGTACTTTATACTTAGTTATGGAAAGAATGATGTATAATATAGCCCTAATTCTATTCTAAGAAGGCATTGGAAACAAAACTATTAATGCATTTCATTAATTGCTAGGCCATGATAATAGGAAACATAACTACTAATACCTAGCATGAGCCCCACACGGAGCGCGGGGTCAAGGCTACTAGTAGTATATAAACTGTTAACTAATCACACACAATGAAACTTATATTTTAATAACGTTTACTATGTTCGTCATGAACCAAATACCTAATTAGGGCCATACATTAATTCTGTGTCTGGCGATAAAGTTTTGATAAAAAAAAAACTATTCATACTAATAATGATTTTAAGCTTAGTTTAAGCATATTGAAACCAAAAACGTATGTAGTTAGATGCATAAATGTTTTGAGTTAGTGACGAATTCAACGTCTTTATACTCCACCCTTTTAACCATTATATTGATCTATTGAGACATATTCTAATAAGTCTAGAGTGGAAATTGTAGAAAGTTATAGCAACAAAGTAAACTTACTCACTATTGTTAGTAACTTATTTAGTTAACTGTGTATACTGGCTTGAATAATTAAATGGAATTTTCAAACATAAGTTAGAGAAACTGAAGCAATAAACACTGGTCTAAACATTGCATCAATTGTTGTATATATTAACAATAGTTTGATTACTAAATTTAATTAACAATAAACCACAGAGTTAGATCACAATGTTGTTGCAAGGTAAGCTAATTTAAGGTGGCTATTAAACCAACTACTAGATCAATTATAATTTCACAAATGAATAAATAGTCAACATTTCTAGTATAGATTTACATAATTTATATATTCTCAGCCATCTAATAATAGCAAAAAATTAAATGTCTGAGCAGAAACTACTAGACCGATTTCGATTAAATTTGGGTACATAACCTATAATATTCTTATTTTAGATCGAAAACGGTTCAGACAATTTGATTGACTAATCTAACCATAAGTTGTTTTCCCGGGAAAAATCGAATTCCTGAGAAAATATTAATAAAAGCCAAGGGGGAAAGACCGAGTTCTATTCCTTACTGGGTAGGAGCTATTTTCATAGTTAATTTTGACAAACTTTTTAATAATAATTAAATTTAATCACGAAAACTTGAAACTACAAAAAATGGAAAATCACTGGATAAAGTACCAGTAACTCGTCATTCTGTACTCGCATATGAGAAAATTTATTAAGAGTAATATTAGACAAATTTCTATAGAATGTGTATAATATTAAATTAAATAAATTAGATAATTATAAAAATTATGTTTTGCTTAAAATTATTCTTGGGAAAAATTGAAAAACCCATACATATATATTTATTAAATAAGTATAAAATTGGCGATCCAATATTATTCAATCACAGGAGATTCACGACTTAAATTTAATTTAACTATACAGATAAATTAGTTTAATTTAGTATAGATGTAGACACAAAATTCAAATAACGCAGACGCAACGAAATAAATGTTTAATTAAAATTTCGTCCAAGTAGAAGAAATGAAACAAGTCATCGAATTTAAAAAGGATAAGCTCCTAGCCGTAAGTAAAATAACTTCCTTTCTTCACTTAACCTTTTACTGATTTAAATTACAAAAATATAAATAAAATGTTAAAGTTTACTATTTATTGGCTTTAGAGAAAAATAAAACAATTTATTATTGTTTTAATAACGAATCATTTTAAATATTTGACGTATACGTTTGCTCATGCAGAATAACGTATGGTTCTTTGAACATGTAGAATGTACATGAAACCGATATCAATGTAAATACGAGGAACGTGGTCAACCCCTTGTCTATTTAAAGCTGCAAGGGTTTCCATGTCAGGATGTGACAATGACAGGCCGAGAATTCCGCCATTCAACAACAGATCCCTCCTAACAATAAACCCATTACAAAACTATAATGGGCCGGTCAAATACCCAATTCCGATTCTTCTCCTTCCACCGACCAACAGAGGAGACAATGAAACGGAATCATGTCACGGATCATATCAATGCATGGCTTAACCCTGTATAATGCTGCATGTAATCAAAACAAATAACGGAAAACTTATAAATCACTTTGATTAAACATACTAGGTTTAATAGATCAATTACCATATAGTAAGTAAAAAGTAGCGATTAAAATATAAACACAAATAAAACAAACAAGTGAAAAAATGAGGGATCTATAAATTTACTAGAATTGCTCCCAATAATTAAGTTGAAACCAAAGAGGAAATAGAGAAATAAAACTGAGTTATTTATAACATTTTAAAGAAATCAAATTGGGGTCCTTTAAATACTTTGAGAGAGTTTGATTTACAACACGGATAAATCAATTGGGTTGCCTGAAAATATGGACAGGAAAATATATGATTTTCAAAAAGATGGACCTTTCAATTTATCCATTTGTTCGCTCATCGCTGCAATATTAGTTAAAGTAGAGGAATTCGATTTTTTAGTTATTTTTAGTCGAATATTTTATCGAATAAAATTCAATAGATATCTATTCAAGAAAAGGCTAAAACAAATTGGTCCGAGACAACTCAGGACTCAGATAAACTTTCTCATATACGAGTTCATAATTAGTTAGTCCAGGGTTTTCCATTTATTAGTTTTCGCAGGTACATTTTTAATTATTATTTAACATATTATCAAAATGTATTTGGGACTATTGGGACGAAGGAATATCACACTTTTTTATAAAGGGGAGTAACATCTAAAGAAGAACATTCCGCACACCTTCTTTAGATTGTTACTCCCCTGTTTTTTATAAGGGGAGTGACAATCTAAAGAAGTGCCTAATATATTGTACAAGCATTCCTCAAAAGTTCAATATAAAATTGTAGGATTTTATTTCAAGTTGAAAAAGGGGAAGGGGGGGGGGTCACTCAAGTAAAAAATGAAAAACGCTATGAATATCTGTAGCAAGGGGAAAATGTTATCTATATACTGAGGTTTTCATCAGGTTTATATAGTGGGGTAGAGGTAGAGGGTTGTAGTATAAGGAATACAAAACAGAGTGAGAAAGGAAGGTTTTCAAGATGGCGGCTGCCTCAGTGTTGATTTACCTTCAAGGTGGGTGGTATCAGGCAAGACCTTCCTCTACCGTGTTGTTGTGCAAGTTTAAATATTTGAATAGTGGAAGGGAGAGGTGGAAAGATATGGGCAGGTAGGTTAAAGATAACTCTCTTCTTACAGTGTACACTCGCCACCTAGCCTACTACAAACATGTCTTTAATATCATCTAATATCCTTTAAATTATAACCTATACAACCCTTCTACTTTTAGACCTATTAACAACAACTGCTTCACAGCAACATACAACCAATAAAATAGAGACCTTAAATCTATAATACACTCTAAAATCTTAAAGTCACAATCATTTTGAACCTCTGAGTTGATTACTATATTTTCATAATTTAAATAAAAAAAAAAATCCTTGACACATTTAAATTATAATATTTAGAAAACATAGTAATTATAAAGAGTAATAAGATTATATCAAATACCTCTTTTAAAAAATAACAAATAGTATAGCGTCGGTTTTTTTTTTTTTTTTTTTTTTTTTTGTCCAATCGGTCTAAGGCGGTTTTCACATTGTCCGATTCGATTTTACATACAAAGACATGAATCAGCATGATGCTTTCACATTGAAGGCCGAACGAGTCCGGACCGAGCTGGGCGAGTTAAATCAAATACATTACATCACTCTAATGCATTGATGTCAGTACGTATACTCTCTAGAAATAAAAATGACAATTATCTTATGTTTTTATATACTGAATTTTCATATAATTGTAAAGTATTTGAGTGATGTGAAGATGCAAATTCCTCAATATTCATTTAAGGTTTCCCAAAGTATTAGGAATGCATAAGATGCTATGAATGTCAGTACATCAAGACAATACTGTTTCTTAACCCATAGTTAGTGGTTTATAAAATAAAAATCTAGATTCGGAGGTCTCTCGTTGCTTTAACGGCATATTCATTTATTGTTTGTAATTTTGATAAAGTTTTATCGACGTGTAAATCTGAGGTATAGAACACACCTAGCGTACTAGCCTAATGATAACCTATTACCTTAGATATCATCTCTCAATTTTAATAATATATAGTTATAATCCGGGGCGAACAGCCCGGGGAAGGCTTAAGCTTAGATCAGCTCTATAAACCGTAGAATCGGCATTCGTAACCATGGTTGGACACCACTTCACCTTTATACCATGATAGTTGGTGAACATCGAGCGAGAAGCTTCTTTGCCGAGCCGGGAATCGAACCCAAATCTCATGTTTCCACGCATGATGAACTGCCATGTACACCCCTCTTTAAGAGGTACAACTCATACAACTGGCTAAATTAATACGAGCGTTAAAGTGACACATGATACCTCTTTATTTCAACTAAATGGCATCAACAAGCATTTATAGCAATAAGAGTAAGATAATACTCTAGAAAACTTAATAGGGGTAATATAAATAAATAAATTATTAATAACATTGTCAATTTATATCGGTTATAGCAAGTCTGCAATATGTAGTAGTAGCAATGAAATATTGAAATTTCTATCGAGTAGGGCAATGACTGGACACGGGGTTAAAAATAATCATGGTAATATTGGCGGAAATAAACTTTGGAATCTGATTTTATTTTAGTAACGACTTACCATTTGAGTAATTTAAAAAAGTATAAAAGTAAAACTAGTTATAAGGACAATGTAAAAATACATTTTAGCATAATAATGACCTTATATTATATTACAACTTTTATTATAATATCAGCTCTCACGTTATATAGTTATTAAAAAAAATATATACATACAAAATGAAATATAAATTAGAATAATCTAATTAGATATATATTTTATATATAGCAAAGGATCATTAAATATTATCTCAATTCATTATAATAAAAAAAAGGTTTCAAACTAGAAACTCATTATAATATTTTCTTTTCATTATAACTCTATTTAACAGAGATTTGTATTGTGTAGAAAACATCCATCAAAAATTCTATAGACTTTATAGTTTAAAACTTTATACTTTAAAATACTATAGACTATAGACAAAAAGACTATATTACTGTATGAATGATAACTTATTAAAACAGTTTTAAGTTATATTAGCCTGAGGCCCGACAAGTTCTCATCAATCACCAAAGTAACTTAGCTATTAAGCGAAAATTTATATATTTAAATAAGAGATTAGATAAGAGTATAAAGTCGTAATATCCGAGGGGCCATAGTTGGGTAAATGAAATTAAGGGATCCGTGTAACAAGTTTACGGGTGTATCTCGAGCAGAGTAATCCCGTGCCATTAATACAAGCGACTCGTAAAGCTCATCTTGCTTTTATTATCTTCCTACTTTAACCTATATTAGTCAACTACTCTTTATCTCTAAACGACAAACTCAATTATTAATTAGTTTACCGTTTTCAATATTTTTCTGTATAAAAAGACGGGTACCAATTATACATTTGATTATATTTTCAGTCGAGTTTTACCTTCTCATATACGAAGTAGAGACAGAGATATTGACGGATATATGTATTTTAAGGTCCACTGAATCTAAAAAAGTGGTTTCTAAAAAATGCACCTCTGATGTCTGTAGCCTGCCTCACAGGCGTGGAGCCTAAACTATTGGGCTCAGTGCGATGAAATCATATCCAAGCGAAAATCGAGAAATTAATATTAGTTTAAAATTTGGGGGCGACAACCTTTGGATTTACAGGGTAATATAAGAAAGTTTTGTTAGATTTATTGAACGATTTATAGGGTCCTTAATCAAACACGAGGATCCTTTAACATTCCTGCTCTTGTCTGTATATCTGTCCGTCCGTCTGCTTGTAACGCACCCGATCTCCGAAATTACCCAACACAAAAATTTTAAACTTTGCAGTTATATAACTGAACAGTTAGTTAAATATAATCATCCCTCAAAAACTAGGGGTAACATTTTATTGAGTAAAAACATTTGACAAAAAAAAAAAAATAAATAAATAAAAACAGTTTTCTTTGTAAAAAAAGAAGGTTTTTAAGGAATTTCTCATACGCTGCACATTCTGTAAGAAAAAAATATTCCCCCCCCCCCCAAAAAAAAAATCGATGTTTATCTTAGGATTGTGTAAAAGGATTGCAGGAAGGATTGTGTGAAGGATGCATTTGAAACTTCAGAATATTATTACTGAGCTTTATTGTATTTGTTTTAAGCGCATTGGCTGCCCAATTATGCTGATTAACGAACTTGTCCTATAGTTAAATTGGTTTTTGTGGGCGCAAGAAGCACATTATACATGGCCAATTTATTTAAAATTCCTCTCAATAATTTTGACATGTTTATATATTTATGTCATGGATTTATTCTTTTTATTTTAATTTCTTTAATTTCTATGTTTCATCAAATAATTATATAAAATTATATCCTTGTCAGCAATTTTGACTTATTTTGAGTCGAACAGTCATGGAATACTTTTAAAAATGTTGTGATGAAAGCTGCTGAAGAGGTGTGTGGAAAAGTGAAATGTGGTAGCAAAAAGAAGAAAACTAGATGGTGGAATGATAGAATAGAAGGCATGTTGTTCTGTTTTATAAATTACATTCTTTGTATGTGTGTGACTAAAGTGTTTGTTTGACTAAAGAGGTTATCAAATCTATGTATTAGTGATATTTAAAATAGAAGTATTTCCGGGAAAAAGAAGTAAACAAAAAAAAATCTACTTAATTATTATAATTCAACTGAAAATAAATTTTTGTTTTAAAATATTTCACAAGGAGGGGTCTCTACCCTCGAGAATTTAAAAACCCTATTCTATTTCTTCTCCCGGGGGACGGGGGAGAAGAGTTTTCAAGTTTTTTCTTTTTTCTTTGTGTTTAAATCAAAATCAAAATGAAAGAAGAGACAGGACAACTTTTATGAGATCTTGTTCCTCCAGAGCTTTCTAGCTTATCAACACAAAACTGCTTCTCCAAGACAAGACATAAACTTTTGAAATAATAGCTCCCCTTTAGAAGAATTAACAGCCGTTCAAAAAAGTAAAGATATCATCAGGAACCATCAAATTTAATTAAAACTGTATCCTTCTTCCTTATTTCTTGAGTTCTGGTATCAGCAAAGTATAAAAGATTTTCTTTAGAATGAAAACGTCGGACAAAAGATTTTTTTTTTTTTATAGAAGAGAAGTTGACGTTTATTCAAACAATTTTCACAACGAAGGTTATTACTGGTGAAAATGAGATGCCCTCACTTGCTAGTTTTTCTTTTTTATACTTGTTAAAGAAAAGCCTGGAAGAGGAAAAACTTAAGAGGCAAGTTAATCGAGAGAAGTTTTATAAGAATCACTCAATTTCAGGGCTCTACCCCTTCCCCCCCCCCTTGAGACCTTAGTAAGTAGGAACTGAGGGGTAGGAAAAGGGTTTAATTGAAAAACTTATCAAGGCTAAGTCCAGGAGGCAAGGGACTTACTTCTACAGACTTAAAACAAATTAAAAATATTCTTTCATAAACTCAATTCGTGCCTCCTTGGTAGAAGGAGATGAGGCAAGGCCGAACTAAAAAGTACTATAGCTAATCAGTTGTGACTTCTTATCAGAATTATGACGGTTGATAACTTTAAACATTCAGATCATAAAAAATATTAAATTATTATTAAAAGTATCAAAATAAGTTATTTATAGATAAAATCAGCATTTACGTTCAAGATAACTTGTTTTAAACATCCTATAAAATTAAAACAAAGATTTAATCTTAATCTATTATACGAAGGATTCTAATATAGATTTGTACAAAATGGATATTCAAGGGTTTTAAGCATCAATGTCGACAAAATTGTTGACAAGAAAATAATTGTAATTCAATTTTTAAGTTTTTGGTAGTACTCATACTACGGAACGTTTAAATTTTAATTTAAATCAAATTATAATTACTATTTATAAAGGGAGACAGTCAGAGAAAAATAGACTTCTGCGCCGGGATTCGAACCACGGACCTCCCCCTTATTTCCAGTGTGCGGGTGCTCTAGCCAGTTAAGCTACACAGAAGAATACTTTCACCTGACAATTATCGATACCTAATCCCGAATTAAGCTTTTTCAAATTTTTCCACAAGTCTTAGAAGTCAAGAAACGACAATAGAACTAGACCGAGAAATACGCTTGTAATTATAAAGTACTCAATTAGTACCTGTACTTAGTACAATCAATTAGAAATTCAATTTTT
>KZ651175.1:1443777-1478807 GCA_001010745.2 Gerris buenoi | reverse complement strand
AAAAATAATTATAAAAAAAATAATAATTATTAAAAATAATTTAGATGAAAATAATTATACCTAATAATAATAAAATATTGTCACTACACCAGTAGGTAGTAGCACACCATATGGCAACGTTTAATTATTATATTATTCAAGTAGCGCGGAAATCTTTCTTACTGTCGAATTTCGGCATAGCTTTTCGAGACTTAATTTGGTTTTTTATGAACCCTTCTCTTGCAGATTTGTCACACAATGTGGCTGACGCTTCTGTGACAGTCTTAACTGCTCTTTCAACTGCTTGTGTGTGACATGGTAGACGTAGTAAAGGCAATTCTCCTTCTCCTTTTTGGGCGACAAATAATTGAATGCTTTCGTCAGTTGTGGATTTTAATATTGGTGGGTCATATATATTTCCCTGCCAATCAATAAGCTCGGAGTAAGACGAAGCTTCGAAATTTACGGCAGGAAGTTGAAATAGACGGAGTCCGCTTTTCTGGCTACTGCGGGCTTTTAAAATGCGACGGGCTGCCAACTCACGGATATACGGTTCTGAGTCGGTCAGCATTGCGATCAATAAATTTTCGGGGTGGACAAAGTAACTATTTCTTTGGATGACAGGATCTATAATGGCTTTTAGATCTGTGGACAAATACCTAGTTGCAGCGATGATTTTGAAGAGGTGTCGCGCTCCATCTTTACAGGAAGGGTGTATTCTTATGGAGAACCAGATTGGAGCGTAAACCTTGACGACGTACGTTGCAAGAATTACTAATTCTTTAGACGGAGATTCTGTCGAAACGTACAAGCGTAGGATTCGATTAGCACGAGTTAGCCATCGGGCGTGGGACATTTTTCCGGGCGATTTGTTTCCTAAATCCTCCGGAAATATACCTGTAGAAATCGCCGTGACTATTCTGTACAAATAAGCTTGGTCAGTGCTAATCTCTTGAACAGAAAACTCGGGTAAATCCATTGGAATGCGCCGAAAAGAAACAATTGGTCTTTTTTCACACAGCTCTAAATCCTTGCCAATCCTACCTGAAAAGGTCTTGGGCCCAGATGTACTGCCGTCAATATGATGAAACAAATGTCGGAACGGTAATTCGTTCATATGGAGCAGGCAAATAATCCACTGTAACGGTTTGTTTAATCTCTTCTCCAACAGCCGTATGACTCCTCCATATTTACCAACGTTAACGTTAGTTCCATCACACCCAATAGCCACAAGAGACTCCATAGATATTTCTGATTTAAAAAAGAAATCGGTGATTGCATGTTCTATGGATTTAGATGTTCCTGAAGTCGGTGCGACGTATCCCAAGAACTTTGACTCTGGCTCCATTATCAATGAAATGTGTTCTTCAAGAATGCTCTGCCTGTACTTTTTTCCACCTTTGTCTTCAATTATAAACGTTTTATCTTTCCGTCCGTCGAAGTATAAAGCAGGTATATGTTGAACTCTTTCTTCTTCTACGGATAATTTTCTTGATACCTTCCGTTTCCTGCGAAGCTTATTTTTATCAATAACTTCCAATGTAGAAGTGCTCAGAACAGCTGAAACAATAGCTGCCCCTGCCCTGTCTGATACTCCGTATCTATCGCAAGTTCTTGAAAGTAAAGCATAGTCTACCGTAGATTTTTTAGCGCTTAGATTTTCGACAGGAGTCTCCAACTTTGAGGTTTGTGGCCGTGGCTCGAATACATCATCAATGTCTGATTGATTAGATTCGGATGAAGTCGTCGAAACATTAGGCATTTCTGAGCATTCTTTATCTGGCTGACGCTGTGAGGTTTGTCTACGTAATTTTCTACTTAATGTTTTCATTTGTTTTTTTGTTATTACAGCATCAACATTTCCGATCACCATTTTTCTTGTGGTTCGTTGGTCCGTCAAGAAAGATTTTTCTCTGAGAGGTACACTTTTCTGTTTGGGACAAGTGCATTCGTAAATATTATAGCATTTACAGGATGAAATATAAAACAATTTTTGACTGGCTCGGTGAAAATCTTCTAATTTTTTGTGGGGTATTTTAGGATGCGATTTTAAAAGATTTTTGCATTTTAAATGATATACCTTCAACATCGCTTTCACTCGTTTATGTTGGACAGTAGGTATAGAAGCTCTTGACCATATTTCTTCAATTTTTCCCACGACGATGTCTTCAATTTCCTTATACGTGGGTTCTTTATTTGTTTCTTTATCACGTTTTATCTTATGTCTGTTCCACTCATAAAACTTCATGACTTCTTCGTAGGTTGGCAATGTATTACTTTTCATATCACTTGAATCGCCAAACAACGGACATTTCCATTTTGAACGAGTGCGATCCATATTAAAAATAACAGCAATGAGCAGGAAACAACAAAAATAACTTAAACGAGCTTATCACAACAAAAATAACTGAAATAAGCACAACACAAGGTTACTTTAGTGAAGTCAAACAAAGTCAAAGCTTTACTGGAAAGGTAAGTTAGGCGTGCGTCAACATAGGACTCCCCCCTCCAACCCCCACTCGTCCGCCCAACCCTTTAAACCCAAAATATGACTCATATTTAACAATCTAAACAAGTACCATTCNACTGAAGGCTGGGTCACTAACCTGAGTGATGTCATTATTCCAAGGGAAGTGTGCAATTTCTTGAGTTTGGGGCCTAATTTTAATTTGATTCCAAAAACTTTAAACTCTGAAATTTACAAATTGATTGCTGATATTGAATTTTCATTGGAATTAGTAGACACGCACACTAATCACACGAATGCTTTAAGGAGTCATGTAATTAATACAATTTCGAATTACATTAAAAAGCATAAGTTTGATAACAAACTCAGAGCAGGAAGCTTAGACAAAGCCATTCATGAAGATTCGATTACAACTAACAAATTTTTCAAAGAAAACACGGAACTAATCATATGTAGAGCAGATAAAGCAAAAGTAACGGTTATTATGACTAAAGTTCAATATGAAACTAAAATGCAAGATCTTTTGAATGATAATAATACGTACAGACTAATAAGAGGCAACCCTACTGACACTATAAACAATATTAAAAAAGAATACAGTAAATTACTTCAACATTTAAAAAAACATAAATACATTAATGATTCACAAAAGACATCTCTAAATATAAATAGTTGCCACTTCGGAAGAATATACGGTCTAATTAAAACACATAAACAAGATTATCCTCTCAGACCAATTATCAACGCAATAAATTCACCGATAGAAAAGTTATCTTGCTTAATCAACCCGTCGTTAGATTACCTAAATAAAGACAACATTTATGACTGCAAAAGTGTTTTCATATTTAAAGACAAGATATCACAGCTAAATATTGATGAAGAAGATATTATGGTATCTTTTGACATCAAATCTTTATTCACCAATATACCATTAAAGGAACTGTACAAAGTTATTCAAAAATACTGGTCAGCAATAGAGCCGCACACAAATATTAAATGTAAAACTACATTTTTGGACTGTCTAAAATTCTGCTGCAGCAACAATTATTTCACATATAATAATAAATTATTCAGGCAATTAAATGGAGTTCCCATGGGAGGAAGGTTATCGGTTAACCTAAGTGGCATCTATATAAATTATTTATTAAATTCAGTGTTCTCCAAATCGCCCATAAAACCAAAAATATTTTTAAAATATATAGACGACTGCTTCTTGATTATAAATAAACATGAAGTAAGTAAACTGCAAGAAGAATTAAACAAATTCCACGAAAGTATTAAATTCACGGTAGAATACGAGCAGGACAATAAATTAAATTTTCTAGATGTTACAGTGGAGAGAGTTGACAATACACTTAAAACCATATGGCTAAATAAAAAAGAACAAGGAGATAGGTTCCTAAATTATGCTTCAAATCACCATTTTACACAAAAGAGGAATACAGTCAAGAATTTTATTTCAAGAACAATCGAATTGATAGATAAAGAGTACATAACAGATTAAATCCCATGTTTTACAGAAATTAATTAAAAATTTCTATCCGAAAAACCTGATTCAAAAGCTCTGGTTTGAATGTCTGAACCTAAATAAAAACAAATATCAAACACACAATCAAATAATCATCAAATAATAATCCAAATAACAACCCAAACAAGAAATTATCGAGCTTCAGCGACGTAAAAGGCCTCTCAGAAGAAATTTCAACATTGTATCATACGTTTGACTGTCAGTTGAGTTTTGGTTTCAAACCAATTAACAAATTGGAGAACAAACATTTTACAAAATTAAAGGACAAGCTAGAAACAGCAGACAGGATTGGAATAGTTTATGAGGTACCATGTAAAGATTGCCCAGGAGTTTACATTGAGTAAACCAGACAAACATGGGCAAATAGGAAAAAGCAACATGAAAGTAACGTAAAGGCCAAAGATGACAAAACCGCGCTAGCCGTCCACGCCAAACAATTGTGCCACCAATTTAATTTTGATGAAACTAAGATTCTAATGGCTGAAAATAACGACAAAAACGATTGCTTCTAGAGGCTTTACAGATATCAAAGAAGGAGCAAAACATTGACTTCAAAAAAGACTGCCGTGAACTAAATAAGCATTACGCTGGAATATTACACCAAATTAAATAAATTGTTTACGTGTAATAACCACTAACAATATAGAAACATAACATAATATAATAGTGTATGCAAAAATTCAGATTTTAATTTATTTATATCTCAAGTTACCATTAAATTAATATTTCGCATTATATAATATATATTTTTATTTAATTATTAATCAACTTATGTCTAAAATTAATTTGTATCATGTCCTGTTTTGTTAAATGTTACTTGATTTATTTATAATTGTTAATTGTTGTTAATGTTTAATTATTAATTGTTGTGTCTTACAAGATAGTATTAGTCTAAACTGTAACAAACCAAGCAACACACACAAACCACCTTAATTAATCTGGATATTTGTAAGAACTTTAAATGAAACAATTAATAAATACTGCAATAAATAGGTCAAATATTTCGAAGTTGTAAGTTTTATGTGTTGTCAAGAGGTGTAATTAGATTATAATTACAATTTTATATAAAAAAAAATGTTCTGTAATTTTAACTAATTGAGCAAATAACAGTACCTGATTTCAGTAAGTACAAATCCAATCAAATTTATTGCTCTTCTAGTTCAAAATGTTAATGACCTACATAACATGTGGGTAGCATCAATAATTTTAATCGATGTTAAATATTTTAGGGTAAATTGACGAGAATCAATAAGATTCTAACAACAAGATATATAACATTAAGAACTTGTATATACAACAAAAATCATGACAATGTAATCAGCCAGTCAATCAGGTCAGTAAAGAGCAAGTGTCTATAGTTAATACCAGTAATTGAAAATTAAATTGTAATGTACAGTAATTATAATTTATAAAATAATTGTAATAATGAAATAAACTATGTTTTTAGCTTGAGAATGATCCAAGGAGAGATCGAAATATCGCAAAAGTGAGGCGTTTATATTTCCTTAAAAGACCCAACTAATCAAGAAATTATACTTAAAAGGAACCACCTACTTTATTATCAAATAATTTGGAAGGTCGAATTCTCCAAGATGAATTTTTCACAAGAAGAAAATAGGTTAAAATATCAATTATAATTACAAAAATGAAATCTGGAAATTAAAAGATCTAATGATCAAAAACTGTAAAACATTGTCTAGAAAAGATTATCTTTATTGGCACAAAAATAACAATTGTATCCCTAAACACTTATATGAAATAATGAATAGGAACTTTTATATACAACAATAATCATGACAATGTAATCAGCCAGTCAATCAGCTTGAGAATGATCCAAGGAGGGATCGAAATATCGCAAAAGTGAGGCGTTTATATTTCCTTAAAAGACCCAACTAATCAAGAAATTATACTTAAAAGGAACCACCTACTTTATTATCAAATAATTTGGAAGGTCGAATTCTCCAAGATGAATTTTTCACAAGAAGAAAATAGGTTAAAATATCNCATATATATATATGTATGTATAGACACACACACTCACATACACCCTTGGTTAAGTATTAGTGTTTATCATCTATTTACCCAGTCTCTAAATCTGACAAATAAAAGTAAAAAAAAACTTAAATACAAAATAAATAGCGGGAATTACGAATTATTTAACTAACTTTGTGGCGCCACAATCCGTGGAGGGCCTAGGCCTGATAATAGAGATATGATCATAAGTAATAGATGACACGGGGCTACTGTGTCACTGAATCAGCTGTATAAACCTTATAAATGACAAACAGAACCAAGCAATCCCCACTTTACAAAAGCAGCTACCCATTTATACAGCGATACTGAGTGAACACCGACATATTCATACGTACAATAATAATTACTTATAACTATAATTTCTAGCATTATGGAATTGTAAGATAGTAATGACAAAAATAATTATGATGACCAGCAAAACGTGTAGCAATAAATAAGAATATTTATATTATGTTCACCTTATAAGTGGATACAATTAAATTTAAATTATAAATTTATTATCTGCAGACAGCTTTATGTAAAAATGATTAAATTGTTATTCATGTAATAAATTTAGCATTCAGGCGAACTATTTTTTTTTTTTTTTTTTTTTTTTCATAGGATTTGCATAATCTTGTTCTGCTTTATCATTTTAAACTATAAGAACATAGTAAGCCAATTAGTGTGGCACATAGCTTCCTCGCGTCGAATAGCGCATACTTAATTGATGTTATGCTTTCACAACGCACTATTGCCAAATTTTATCTTTACTTTTAAAATGAATTTAGCAATACACAATTAATAAAAGCAGGGGGAAAGTAAGTTGAAAACGCCTTATTAATTTTAATGGTAACTTAGGGGATATGATAAGGTGTAAGGTGTGAAATAAATGTAAAATTCATCCATTCCAACCCTTGTTGGTCATCCTCTGTCTTAATTTCAATTAACCAAATCATTAATCGGTTAAATTTGACATATATTTAATATAATTAAATAACAAAGAATCCTATTTGTAAAGATTAATAATGAAGATTAATAATAACAAAATCTGGTCAATATACTTACTGAAATTAATAAGGGTCTATCTATGGGCTACTTTTGACATCCTATATGCGTACTATTAATAATATAGACGTAAATAAATGTATGTTCGTGCGCAACTGGAAGAGAAACAAAGGGACGCAGAAGGTTTATATCCGATTAATAAAATAAATTAGACAATAGGGTTGTAAAAGCATAACATGAACAAAGTACGTGAATGGGTGCGAGCAAGCTTTGTGTCGTACGCAGCGGCAGACTATTTTAATAACTTGAACCTGAGTTCAATATTTTTTGGTGAAACTAAGCCCACAAGATGCGTCAAGTGTTAGCACTCACCACTGTATAAAAATGAATGGATTTCGATAGGTCAGATTTCAGCCGAGATATATTTAATTTGATCAGTATTTATGATAAACTAGATTTGTCCTAGGAAAACTACTTATAATATGAAATCAAAATCGTCAGAACTGCTTTTGAGAATTATATATAAATAATATATTTAATTTTACTTTTTAGGAATAAGCAGAGTGCCTTAAGCAACCAATTGACAATATTAAGTTTTAAATTTATCTTATTAATTAATAATTTATTCAATAAAGAATCAATTACTGCGTAATTTTACCTCGCTTTTGCTTAAAAGCAAGGTAAAATACTTAAAAATTAAAACATTACTATAAACTGGTTCAGGGAATAAAAGAGATAGTGCTAACAATATGTGTTAACTCCTTGCCTGATCACAATGCCAAGGTTAGGAAATCACGTAACCCCGAG
The DNA here is from genome assembly GCA_001010745.2 of Gerris buenoi. Lineage (NCBI taxonomy): Eukaryota > Metazoa > Arthropoda > Insecta > Hemiptera > Gerridae > Gerris > Gerris buenoi. The sequence goes on along the minus strand of KZ651175.1, from coordinate 1,471,008 downwards.
TCAGTTTCAAATTAACAGACACATTGTTGCATAACCGACAGACGATAGCACTATGCACCTAATGTGCAATCCCGTTTCATATATATTCATTAACACATTATTTCCGTTCTAACAATGTCAATTCACTGAATGATTAACACATAAAATTTATATCAATTTCGCTCTCTTTTCTATTCAAATATATCAATTATCATACATAAATACATTATAATGCATAAAATATCTGAAAAAATAACCGCCAATTAGTGAGGCATATGACTAACTCGCGACTAATTTCGTTTACTTTAATGATTTTATGCTTTTATAACCTACTTGTCAAAAATATTTAATTTACCAGTTTCTTTTTAATCAGACAATATCTTTTTGATTCTTTACATGAACTAATGCATCAATAAAGCAATATTTAAAGAGTGCAGACGGTTGAATTTAATATGGAGCTATCTGCGAAGCTACTTTTGACAAACGATCTACATTTTATAAAAATTGGTTTAAAAAGGTTATGTAAATTGTAAAAAAAAACAAAAAAAATATGTGATGATGACCAAATATGTTACCTTCCGTAAGATCGAAATATACAAGCTTAATTGATCAATAGAACAACTTTAAAAAGTGACATTAAAAAAATCCTAACAAGAATAAAAAAACCAAACAAACATTTATGAAGATTGATGCAAGGACTATTTTAATAATTATAGGTAATATATTATGTCAGGCAATACTAACATACCTTAATACACTGAAACTGAAAGTTAAGACAAATTAAACTGTTAGTTTTAGAGATAGAATACTATTTATCAGAGTTTTCACTCGAGGATAAAAATCATTGTATGATAAAAATAAGATATTTTAGTTTAAATATTCATGGTGTATTTTTAATATTCTAAATACGCGGTATTAACTTATAAAAAGAAAGAATTGTGATGAGGGCAACAATTTTTATATATGTTTAGGCAAATCAATTTTTCTTTCTGTTCCCTGGTCCACACATCTTCTCTTCTTTATATCTACTTACCCGACACCTGACGGACCCCGTCTCACGGTTTTTCCATAATCCCACCAGTCATACATTTAATTACCTCTTTCAACTTTTCACTCTCACAGTCAGTCGCAGAGTTTGCACTACACACGAGTTGAATTCAACTATCAGAGTTCTAAATTCATCTCCTGAAATTGGTGTATAGCCGAAACCAAGTACTACTAGGAACTGCTAGGAATGTCCACCTTAATTCTTACGTTAGAAAGAAAAGCGGCAATGATAAACAAGGGCCACATAATGAAGACTAAATAAACTTGTTAATGAAGAATAATATGACAAATTTAGGAACAAACTAAAAAGAAAATCTACAGTATCACTTGATATGACCGACCAAATAACATTCACCTACAGAGTTTACATTGCCTTACTACACTAAATTCACAGCATACAAACTAAAACCAATGGACTTTAATGAAATTTGACATTCGTGTGCAGTAGAAACCCTAAAACTTTAACTAAAAAAATTTAGTAGAACAATGTATATAAGACATATTTGTTCGAGTTTGTCGAACCCAAAAAATGATACCCAGCTTAAATATAGCAACCGTGAGGAAATTATTATTTGGAAATATTATTCAAAATTAATTGAAACCCGTACATCAAACTTAAAAATAGAGATTGAAATGGCATTAATAGTTTTAAAATAAAAAACCTATTTCGAAATCGAATATTAGATTCTCAAAAAGCAAGCTCTACATTTGTTCGAAAAGGCGATAATCTATAATCTGAATAATAAATTGGTAAGGCGTGAAGTCTCACGTAAAAAGGGTTTCGTTGATATTGTGAAACAAAATTAGTAAGGGGGGGGACACGAAAAATTTCGATGTTTTTTGACAAAATGGCGCCGAAAACCAAAGACTAACCCTACGTGGTATATATATTTGTAATCTACACTTTAATACCTTTCCTTTGATACCCCACTCGAAATTTTAAAAAAATATTTTTTTTCGAGTGACATTAATTTTCCGCCATCTTGGATTTCCAGTAAATCAGATCGGGTTGCTAATCTTATTTTTTCTATGGACCAGCAGACCGCACATTTTGCATATTTTTCTATATTTTTAGTAATAGCGGAAGTACGGTTTTAGGGGGGGGGGGGGACACGAAAAATTTCGATGTTTCTTGATAAAATGGCGCCGAAAATTAAACACTATTCCCAAGTGTTATATATATTTGTAATCTACTCTTCAATACCTTTCATTTGATTCCCCCTCTCAAAATGTTAAAAAAAAAAATTCTTCTCGCGATGTGAATTATCCGCCATTTTGAATTTGAACAGCTGATTATTATGAGTACTCTATATTTTTCCTGTGTGCGCGTCAAACCGATCTTTAATAATGGTAAGTTTTACGCTTTTATCTCTTTTGCTTCAAAAGTTATTGGAACCGTACAGAGTGACAGACAGACAGACAGACACATGAACGAAACTATAAGGGTTTCTTTTTTTGGTTTTACCAACGAAACCCTAAAAAAGGAACCATTATAATCTCCGATAATTTAACCCGAACCAATAAATAAAATGAATCATCAAACGATGCGGATTTATCAAGAGTAAAATCATGCTAAAGGGTTATTAGTTAAATAAGCCGTCTGAAGAGTTTCATCATGGAAATTGCACTTGTTACAACTTAATTCCCTGTTGAAGTAACTAAGCGCCTCCTTGTCGGCCTTGAAAGGATCGTTTTTCTTTAAAAATAGTCATCTGATATAGCTTGCCTTAACTGAAGGATAAGAGGCCCTGTCCTTGGAAATATCAAGGATAAAAACCAAAGCAACGGATCCTGTCGACAGCATTTCAAAATCTCTTCAGACCAGCATAATATAAATGATTAAGATATTAGATACAATACATCAATATGCTATTATTATAAATTAATAGTAATTTTAGAATAATGAAACATTATACCTATACTGAACGTAATGTTCAAGATGCGAATAAAATAGATATTATATTTTTATGAGTCCTTAAATAGAATTATGGCCAGCTAAAGCGGTCGAAACCGGTCTAAATTCAATACAGCTACGGTGGTTTCTGGACAATAAAGAGATACATTTGTCTCTCCTCAAATGAGGACTGAGGACCCCAAAGTAAAATATTATATTGTAAAACAAAACATACACAACTCCCATAAATAAAGAAAAATCTAGGAGGGTGAGGGACTTTCCCTTCCAAATTGAGATTTAAATATCTATTTAAGAGTATAATTTTTATTTGGAGCGATATCTCTAATAAAAAATCGTCATTGCGAAAACTAGGACTTATATATTTGACCAAAGGAAGTATGTTTTGTGGTATTTCATTTTTTATATTTATTCCCAATACATAATTAAAAAAAAGATAAAATTTCGAATACTTGAAAAATGAAGGTACATTAAGGAGTTTGAAAAAAGAAATTATTTTTTGAACATATTATTATTCGACGTATTATTATGCATAGTTTTATGATGGTAGGTCTAGATAAAGTAAAGGATAACATGTAGCCTTGGGAAAGGATAGAGACTTTATAGTCCAGTGTTTGAACTTAAGGACAAGGTGTTAAGGGAAAGGCAGATATAGCTGGAGCAATCTACTTGATATGCAAGGTTCCGTAATACATGGAGCACTTAGGATAACTCCTAGGATATATTTGTCTTTATACTATCCTCTAGTATCCTAGATCCTTTACAGATTTAATAACGTCTTCCTTCAACCACTATTTAACTACTAACAAAAACGTAATACTAACTAACACAAAAGAACTTGACTATAATAAATCCGCCATTAACTAATAAAAAAATCAATTCACTAACACTAGAAGACACTAGAAAAGAACACTAGACAATAACAATTCCACTAACTAACCGGTCAATTCAGCTTAAATTAGAGTAAGACTGTTGGGACGTGATGAAATTAAAGTGACGATTTCCTTGTCCAGTTCTTTCTCTTCACAAATCAAGTTCTCGCAGAACTAGTTGCAAAATTGTTCTTATAAGAAAATTAGATATGTTTAAAAAAAATATGATAACATTTTTTGAAAATAAATATGTATATTGGAATTTGCCATTGGTGCTTCTTAGATCATATTTGACCACATAGTGTTTATTCTTTTAGTGTTATAACTATTATAATAGTGTATATTCTTAGTGTTAAAACTATTGTAATACAAAATTGTAGTTTATTTTACCTAGTTATTGTTACATTTTTCCCCATTATTTTTTTTATTTATATAATGCTGTACGTTGAAACTATATTTCTTATGGTATTTTTATATTTCAACAGATTCCAACTAATAAATCTATTACTATAAACTTTAATATTTGTTTAATAGTTGTAATACTTACAATAAATGTTGAAATCAAGGGTAAATTAAAAGTTCCATACCTGAAAATAAAACAAATACAAAATTAGTTATGATGAGAGTAAGGGCAGCCCCAACACTGCTTTATCCAGCCACGCTTTAGCCACCAATCATAAATTTAAATTTGAGGACACTAGAATTATTAATGTTGAAAATAAATGTAATCGCAGAAAGAGGTTTGAAGCCCTCAACATAGCGATCAGATCAGAATCCACATTCAATGTCAAAACAGACTCAAGATCGCTAAACAAATATTATAGTGGAATCTACACCAATTCCAATCATAGCTCCCGCCGTGGGACATCATAACTACATACCAGAGGGCAGATTATTATCCTCAAGTTTTGATTTCATTACAAATATGCAAATATTTTATTATAATACGGTCTCTCAAAAATGAAAGATAAAATCAGCAATTGTAATTAATTTATTATTTTAAACTTACGTCAAAGTAGCCTAATGAGAGACTCACCATAATGTGATAACGATAGTGATAAAATTTTTGAATACTACGAGTTACCGATCTGTTATCTGTTATTATTAATTAATTGTCTGTTGTTTTTTTATGTTAATAGTTATTTCTAGTCATTTTCAATTTAATTTTAGTTAATGAATATGTATTACGTACATTCATGTTAGGCCGTGATTGAGGAGATGTTGAATGTTTTCATTTTAATTTATTTATGTTTGACGAAGGAACGATGTATGGATCCATGATATTGACAACTAATTTTTAACCATTAGGACCCTCACTTAATTATTAAAGGTATTTTATGAAACTAGTCACGTATATTTCACATTGTTTATGTAGTAACGACGTTTTCCTAAATAAAGTTATAATTTCTAGGCTTGAAAATGGCTTGCTGAGCCGAAACGTTGCCACTGATGTAATTGCAGGATATTAATTTATTGTTTTGTTGTTTGTTGTTTTTTATATTTTGACATTGTCTTGATTGTTATTGAAATGATATAGTTTTGTAAATACACATTTAGAAATGGAATTGACTTTTTAATATATTACAGTAATTGAGAGTTTTTATTTCATATTACCCTTAAGGATCCACATTACACACTATATTTATTACCTTATAATTCCAGCAGTAAAAGTATTAATTAAACTATGACACCCACTCGTAACTTTCTATTACTATATTCAAACTTCAGTAAAAGCTTGGGTAAAGGAAGCTAAATAAACTCAATTTACAGGGTTCAACAAAGGTCAAAAACAAACAAATCATTACCATGTTAATTAGAGAGGAGAGAGGTAACTAAAACTGCTGACATACCTATAATAATGTTTAAACAAATAACACTAAGACCAAATCAGTTTGGACATTTACCTTACAACGCGACCCTCACTTCACAACTACCTGAATAAATAATATGTTTCTTACGCTTTACTTCGACATCAAATCTAATTGTAAACCTTAACGCTATTTTCTCCTACCACAATCACACAATAATCCACATCTCCATGTTCATACGGAGAGTAGATTGTAAATTATTTAACTAACATTTAAAAAGTCGAGGTGAGTAGTGAAGGTGAATAAACACAAGTTTGAACCTTCAGTGACCATTGCTTCCTTCCGGATGCGCAAATACATTTTATTTTTTTTTTTGTTTTCACAACTACATCTCTATAAATAGGTAATCGTCCTATTTGAAAGAAATTTTGATGGTTTGTCGAAAGTACCCAACAGAACCCATATTAATTTCAACCGTCTACACAAATTAAATATTGTTTGAAAAAAAATGTTCCCCCACTTGGAATCAAAACAGATCCAACTCTTATCTATTTGTCCAATAATATGACGCGGGAAAACTGTGAACCACACAAATTGGCAAATTCACACCGCAGCACGGTGTATAGAAATCTATATGTATAAAATTAAACGTTTTGTCCAAGCAATAATCATGATTTAAAATTTGAGGATTCTTATTCACGTCATACATTCCGATTACCGAAAGCCGACCTTAATTTTTTTCCTGTCTGTCTATTGCTACCGTTCCGACTTTAACGATATCTAGTAATTTTTGCTTCCGAGCTTACCGAAGGTAACGGAAGCATTGTGTTCACTTTTGAGAACAAAAAAATTTTATGCCTCCGATTTTAAAAATTCCAAGACAGAAATCCGTTTCAGACATCAGGGACCATTTTTGGTTCCGTGTCTGTCTGTCTGTCTGTCGGTCTGTGAGTCCGCGAATCATGAAACGTGCGACGATAACTTGAGTAAATGTCGACCGAATTTGATGAAAATTGGTAGACATGTTCATTTTACCAATGCTCAGGTCGAGTTCGTTGGACAACTTTATCCGTTCAAGCGTTCACGAGCAACGTTCGCGTAAACGTGAACTTCATATTTAAAATTGGAATTTTTGGTCGGGAAAAAAATCAAACCTTATCTATTCAATGAGAAGAACATTTCTTCAAAATACAATTTTTTAGTAAAACCTACAGCGACACCCCTATGTAGTGTTAAAGATCGCTAAAAACTGTTAATTGTTCTTACACAATAAACAATCTTTTATATAATCGAGTAGTGTCCCGACGACGGGCGACGGCGACGGCGACTCCCCTCTAAATGATTTATAAAGTTAAAAATTGATGAGCTATAAGCTGGAATTGAACCAGTGACCTCCAGCTCATTAAGCGAACGCTCTACCACTAAGCCACCCCACTGTAATAAATCGCTTAGCATAAAACTTACTATAATTTAAACAGTACACATCTATTTAAATATTTTAATTATAACTAGCTCTTTTATTAACCATATTTATTCTGCCCGTTGCCACGGGCATAACGGCTAGTATAACAATAAAGTAATAAAACTTTAATGTTAATATAACAATAAGGTACATGATAGGATTCGAGGAAGCTATGTGCCACACTAATTGGCAGTGTATTATGCATTGGATTGCAAATAAAAATGGTGCATGTTGTAGGCTTGGTGTCATAAAAAAAATTAAATAGAACTCAGTTAATTAATTAAATAGAACTTTTAAAACATGCTTTTTTTTTGTTACAATCGCAGTTATTGGAACGGAGTTTCTTATGGCACGTTCTGGGCCCGGGAGTGAATCCGAAAAAAACGACCAAAATCACAGTCACGCAAAATCCGTCACGAAATCTACCGATAATGGCGATAACTTGTGTAAAAATTGACCGATTTAGTTGACATTTAGTACACATGTTCATTTTACCAATGCCCAGGACAAGTTCGTTGGACAACGTTATCCGCCCAAGCGTTCACGAGCAACGTTCGCGTAAACGGGAACTTCATATTTAAAATTGGAATTTTTGGTCGGGAAAAAAATCAAACCTTATCTATTCAATGAGACGAACATTTTTTTCAAATACCATTTTTTAGTAAAACGAACACCGACACTGCTACGAAATGATAAAGATCGCTAAATTTATTAAAGCGGACCAAAACGATTAAAATAAAGAAAACAACGTTTTTACCGATATCTTACGTTATAACGTAACGATTTAAATGAAACTTTGTATTCATGACCTATAGTACAATTGAAATAAGCATGTAAAATTTCAACCTGATACAAGCAGAATTTTTTGTGTATTAATGATTTACATTTTTTATTTTAATATTTAATTGGAGGAATGCCGACGCCGGGTCTAAGAGGACTATTCTTTTTCGTTCTACAACCATCTGCTTTAACTATAAATTTATGATTAACTTTTTTTTAAAAGACGTGTGATTATGATGAGAGATTACTTATTGAAGGACGCTCGCTTCAACAATAATAAAAATATTTTTATTTAATTTTGCCTTAACTCCACTGGAGAATTAGTTACTTTAATTTTGTTACTTAATGTAATTAGTTACTTTTAACTTTGTCTCTTTTTTAACTCCACCATGTTTAAGTTGTTATTACTGTGATTTTATAATTTATATGTAATGAAAAGCGTAAGGAACTTCGTTCCTACCGGGTGTCCCACGACACCACACGTATTTTATTTTTTTTTTATTTTTCTATTAAATAAAAAATACTTTTTTCTATCACGATTGTTAATAAATATATACTACATCATGCTTGGTTTGCGATTGCATGTATATCTATTATGATAATTTGCTAAGTGTTTACTTTGCCTTTAAAAAGTAATTAATTTGAAAGCATTTATACTTTTGCTGATTTAATACTCATATTATATGATGAAATCTCTTAAGGAGTAGATTAAAAATTTAATGGTACGTCATAATTCACCTACTGCTGGTCCTCCAATTGCTTCCTTATCCACATGCGCATAAGTTCTTTTTATTAACACCTATGTCTATAAAGTAAATGTGTATAGGTAGCTTAATCTTATTAGGCTAGAGCAAGCTACGTATTACACTAATTTCCCTTTAAATGGGAACAACAACGACCGCTGATTTGAAATAAATTGTTTAAAACTAAGTATAAAGTTTACATAGATATATTTTTTTTAATGAATGATTTTTAATAATACTTAATTTTTATTTATTTTATTTTTAAAAATAGTCATCTGATTTCGAAGAATTTTTAATTGTTTTTTCGAAAGTAACTAGTATGTAGACAGTGTTGTCCCATGTTGATTCCGAACTCCAGCTTACATTTATATTGAATACAAATAATTGTGAACAAATAATTCGTTCAATAATAAGATGCGAGGGATCTAGGTGCCACATTAATTGGCAATCTATTTTTTTTTAATTTAAATTGCACCTGGCAATGTAAATTAAAGTAGAGCAAGTTAAACATTGGATAGTGAAGCATATAGTATAGGTGCTCGCGTGCTTAGGACCAGTTAAAACTTAGCGACCTTGCCTTCATCCTTCTTTTGCATTTCCTACAATAAAACACGAAACTAACAACTCACATTATACCTATACTAAAACCCATTGTCTTTTCCTTTTTAACTTCTAACAATTATTGTCTGTTTAACTCGGTCAATTATTACTTTACCTTAACTTTACTCGTTATGATTTCAAATTAAATAGTATAAGTACATATACACAAACTTTTTCGAGGATTCATAAATCTTATTGGCAATAAATGGAGGTTAAACGAATCATACAAACATTCTATTATACTAAACTGAATAGTACCAAAATAAGTCAGTCAAATTTTAATGAAAATGCATTTATTTTTAAAATTCAGCAAAATTTCTGGCCAACAAACACTGGGTTAAGTAACTATTAACTCATATATGAGAAAGTTTGTCTTATTTATCTCGGACCGATTTTTAAATTAGGTTTGTATATTAACGTATGATATTCCTTCGTCCTTAAGTAAATTGGACTAATGATCCCCACTAAATATAGTCAACATCTACAGGCAATATGCATACATTGGCTATGGCGAGATGGATTACTTTACAGTGTAAAAAAAATATACTATTATATAAAATGACAGGCTAAGTATTAATTGATAACAACTTTTTTTCAAAATTAAGTGTTAAAAGTTTTAAAGAGGTTCAATTTTGCGATACTAATCCCCTGCTAAAATTAATACTTATACTAGATTATTAAATTTTAAAACTTATGTAGTCAGACGAGGTGAGATATAATTTTTGACTGAAAACTGACGTCACCAGCAGTTATCTTTTCATGCTGTAGAATTACCAAGCAAACAATGCATATTTCAAGAGTTAATATCCCTTTATTAATTTTTAAACAATATGTTAAGATAAAGAAAAACTTTGCTTTGAAAAAAGGCAAAAAAGAACTTATACAAAAAGAGCAGTAAACTGTTTGCAACACAAAGGAAACAAAAGATCGAGATTAATTACAAAAAAATTGTTTCATTTAAGTTTTACAACTTTTGTTCTAACAATGTTGACCTATTTTCCAAAAATATTCTGAGAGAAGAATACAAGGTATAAGGGAAAATAGTTTTAAGGGAAAGGGAAAAAAGTTTTATGGTCGGCCCATAAAAACTAACTTTTTCAAATTTATAATTTCCAACTTTAAATGTTGTGAAACTTGACATTTTGACTTTTTTCGAAAGAAAAAAACTATGATAACTTAGAATGTTTATACATTTGACGTTGCATTAACATAGTTATAGTACCTCTTCCCCAATAGCTCTCAAGTTGCCTGTCTTCTATACTTAAAAGTTTGACGGGTTTAATGCCCGGCCAGACTGTTTAGGGCAACCCTTCTCACAGCTCTTAATGGCCTTCACGATCGCAAGGCACGAGGAAAAGGTTTCCACTGGTGTAACTAACTTTTTAATTCTATTACTTTTGAAGGGGGGGAGGGGGATAGACATGTCCCTCTACGTCCGGTTCCTTTCTATACTTCAGTCTTAACATGATAAAACCTAAGTGGTTGAAGGATGAGGAGAAAAATACTAAAACTAATTCAGAGTTTTTTGGGACAAAGGGTGGAGGAGTTAATAATAAATTTGTTTGTAAATAAATGCAACTTTTATATTAACAAAAAATAAGAATATTAAAGTAGATTCGATAGCAAAAAAAAGTATAATAATTTGTAAAAATAAATAATTACTAGATCTTATAAGCTTGGTTAAGTATATATAATTATTTGTAAATAATAAAAACCGGTACTTCTTTAGATTGTTACTCCCCTTTGGTTTTTTTTAGACTATAAATGACTTTGACTAAACAACTATTAAGACCAAGGAATGATTAGTCTAATGTACTTTGGGACAAAGGAATATCACACTTCTGTTTTTATAAGGGGAGTAACAAAAGAAGACATTTCTAAACATTTCTAATTACATTTCTACACATTTCTAACTAAAGAAGGACATTTCATACACCTTATTTAGATTGTTACTCCCCTCGGTTTTGTTATAAGGGGAGTTACAAGCTGAAGACGTGCCTAAAAACCGAATTTAAATTGAGCCAATGATTTAAACAAAGCAATCATAATTTGGTTTAATGCAAAAAAAATAAAAACTGTCTTTTATTTTTTCTCAAAAGTAAGAGGTTTTTTTTTTTTCTTCTTTAACTTGTAGTTTTGAACCCTTTATATGTAACTTTGAAAAAAAAAAATTTTTTTTTTTGGATTACGACATTTGGATAATTTATTGTTTGTTTAATATTATTTGAATACACAATTTTTTGTCAAAATCTATAAGGAAGGGCTTTAAAAATTGTAAATCCATAAGACATATACTCACTCTGCACGTATGTGACAAATTAAAAATTACATGAGACTAATATTAGGGAAACATAAATATTGTTTGTCAAGGCGTAATTGTAAAAGTGTTTGTTTATTAAATGGGACATAACAAAACGTTTTTAAAGTTATAGAGGCTTGTTAAAGGTTAGCGATAGTCAGACACACGTAAAATCGAATAACATAAGGTGTCTGCTATGGTGTAAACACAGTTTTACGCGCGGTAATGTAAGGAAGGAGATTGGGTTACTCACTTAACGGCCCGAAGCCTGTTTTAAGCACCTCAACAAGGCACAAATGTGGGGTCTAAATTAGCCGCATAATTTCTTCTATAGCCTGTAGGAATAATACATTAAAGGCCCTGTTCTTTAAGGCCAAGTATTTTAGGCTCAAAATATATGAAAGGCTTGTTCATTACAAGTCAAAGAACGATTATGCAAAAATGTTAATAACAAACTATGTAATTCAATATTTAATTAAAATAAATTTCATCGTTGATACAAAGAATTATTAAAATTCTAATAATTTTTCATCAGAGATTAAACAATGAGCATAGTTATTCTGTTAGTTCTGCTCCTTCCGCTTTGAGCAATTCATTATTTTATCATGTACTCTTGGTTTTACCCACTTCCACTTTCCTTAATATATTTTATATTTATTCCTTCATCATTCTTTTTGCATCATCATCATTATAATACTTTCTTATACGTAGTATGTAGCTTACTGGACCTAATTTTAAACGATGTAAGTTAAATTATTATTGGCCTGGTCTTTGCAATCAAACTATTGGTAACTTATATTCCAAGGTCCTTGAAATAATAGTTACCTACTGATCTACACTTAAACATTAAATCTGCATTGCATTAATGGTTATTGCAGAGTTGATATAACACAGCTATATATGTATTAAAAATAATTAGAAACTGTGTAGACATCAAGAAAAGGAAAAATACAAAGATCGTCATAGCGAGACTCCGAAGATCAATTAAAAATTAAATTCATTTGCTACTGAACTAAACTATATTCACAAAATAAGTACTAGCGCAAAATATGTGGCTAACACGCCAAAGAATATAATATGGTTAAACACCAATATTTAAAAAAAAAATTGAACTAAACGCCCACTTAGATTACTAAATGGAATGAACAGACTGACGAACTATAAAATATAACTCAAAAAGGGTTTACTAATACTACACAAGAATTGCAGATTGGACATTAAATTATATTTACTAAACATTTACTATAATAGTACTGCATGATTACTAGAATGATACTGTCTGTTGTGGTCAGATGATTTGAATGGGTAGGATACAATTACGTGCATGGGAAACGGTTAGGATGACTTGTTTAGAAAATCACTGGTAAATGGAAAGGCTCGTTCATTGGTTCATTTGATTTTCACAAAAGCAGGAAATCAGGGGAATAAGCTGGCTCTGGCTTGGAGGCAATTTGTGTGACCGACTGTTCCGTACATTGAATACTTATTACATGGTACAGAAGTAAAACATTGTTGTTGTTTTTTAAAGTGGAAGGTTGAATGGTGCACGGGTTAAGGAAACTATGTATGAATAGTGCGTTTCCTGCGGAACTGATCATGTCAGGGCCACGCCTACATATAGAGCCCTAGACGACAGACATCACCAGACAATAATATACAATTCATTGATAACCGCTCAACATCTGTTAAATACAGATACATTTACGGTTATATAAAATAGTTTGTTTTATCCAGGTGAAATAATACGGCCAAAAAATCCTAAATATCAAATTACCTCAATACCCAACTTGGCCTATGTCAAAGAAACTTCTGAGTTCTGTAAAGTGGTGCTGATGATTTCGTAGTCATGTTTACCTATACTTAGAGTATATTGCATATTATAAGTGAGCAAAATTATTTAAATAGTATAAGATAAAATTATCTTTCAATGATATTCATATATTAAATGTAAGTTTCATACAAGATCTCTAAAATATAAAATAGATTCTTGACAATCTGTATCCCTAATCCCTAGGTCCCCCCCCCCCTTGTAAGTCACAAAAAGTTTAAAAACATGTACATAAAAAAAGAATATGATACACTAAACAGAAACAAGTAGCATTGTTTCATAACATAACCCGATTTCTAAGGAAGAAAATAAGAGAAGAGGAACATGAGTAATTCTATCGAAGAACTGCCGGAACACTTAAATGAAGAACGGGGGGAAAAATGGGACGATGTCACGGGAAACCAATTCCTGTAGGTAGAGGAAGCATGTCTGCGTAGGGATATAAATGTACTGGCGTTCCCAAAGGCTTAAGGGGTGGGAGGTTCCCAACTTTCTAGAAAGGGCTAAAGCCGCAGAATAAGCTAATAAATCATTTGCCTTTCAGACCGAGTTTACCAGCTCTCCGACCTACCCAGTTCGCAATTAATCAAGAAAGAAATGCCACGTTATTAATTTCCCTTAAAGTAGAATAAGAGCATTAGCCTTCCGTTAGACCTGCGAGCCTCGCGATTTAATTACAATAACCCTAAAAGATTCAATCTTCAAAAACCAGCATTAGGAAAATAAAAAATTAGCTTCAATGGTGACAAGCAACCTATTACTTTAAGACAAAACTTAAATAACAATAAACAATAATTAACGTGTTGCTCGTTTAAATCAATTATGATGATTTCATCATTGTTTTTCTTTTAAAATATCTATAATAAGTTGCACTTAAGAAGAAAGGTGTCCATATTATATTTTAGCGTTCTAGTTAAAGCCACTTCTTTTAAAGTTCAAACTTCAAACTTATATATTTGTTTTGAGCCAAGTGGCAGTGGCTCACACAATAGAGTTGCATAGAATATAAATTTTCAAATAATATATCCAAAATAAAATTAACATATTTTTGTACGAAAAGAAAAAAAAGTGCACAGTTTTCAAAATTCATGGAAAAGATATACGAAAATAAAAAGTAAATAAACAGTTCATGCATAATAAGAAAAAGTTGAGAAGAAACATTTTATATTGAAGGCACTTTCTTTTTTGTAGTTTTCCATATATTTTTACAAATTAGTTTATTGAACTATGTTCTCACTGGGCAGCCATTAATTGTAAAGCCATTATTGTCTAATAGGTTTAATTATTACCCCCCTTTTTTTAATCTGTCAAAATTGTTTTGATTTTTTACACGAATTAAAAGTATCAATTTAGCAAAAGTTAAAGAGCGTATACGGTTCAAATTAATCTGGAGCTATCTGCGGGTTACTTTCGATAAACCAAAAGTTTCATTCAAATAAGATAAGTGCTTTTGAAGCACTGAAAGTTTGTGCGCATGTGGAATAGAAACAAATAGGCGCAGAAGGTTAAAACTTATATGGGGCCAACAGTGGGCAATTATGACCTACCACCCAAATTGCATTAAAATTTAATTTTTAGTTTTTAAACTATGTTGATCCGCAAAAATTGAAGGATAGACGGACAAACAGACACGGAACCAAAAATGTTTCCTGATGTCTGAAACGGATTTCTGTCTTGGAATTTTTGAAATCGGAGGCCTAAAATTTGTTCGCTCCTCATAGCTTCCGTTACCTTCGGTAAGCTCAGAAGTAAAATGATAGTCGACAGAATTTCATCGAATAGATGAAGTCAGAATTTTGTCCCCGACTTAGAATGTCAATTTAAAATGTTCGCGTGAACGCTTGAGCGGATAACGTGTTCCAACGAACTCATCCTGGTCATTAGTAAAATGAACATGTGCACCAAATTTCACATAAATCGGTCTCAAAGTTTTACTCAAATTATCGTCACACGTTTCCGGAACGCACATAATCACGGTGCATATTTCCTTCAACGCATTCTTCAATTATGACACTTTTCAATATTCTAAAGGGAAATCTTTGAGTTGAAAGTAATTTAAGGAAAATAGAAAGTGCTTGAGGGCTAAAACAAGAAGAGAATTCACCTAGAAACGATTTTAATTCCCTTTAAGATTAAAGTAATTTTACAAGGAACCGTTGGTTTCTAAGAATACAAATTAACTATGCATAATAACACATAATTTAACATTTAAGTATAACCCTAAACATGTTTTCTCATAGCTGGTTTAAAGAGAGCATAAATTATAGAAATGATTTTTTTCCTTCAAGATATTGAGATTTATATTCTTTAGCTATATATATATGTGTTAGAAGAAAGAAAAATTAAACTTATTTACTCGTTTTTTTTTTGTTTTTTTTTTTGTTTTTTTTTTAATTGTTTTATTGATTAACACAACTACATAAATTACAATGNAGAGAGAGAGAAAAAAAAAAAACAGACCTTACAACAAATAATCAATTTAACAAAAAGAAACCTCTGTACTTAAACCGATATTGAACGATTTTTTCTTAAACTATTTAATGAATTGCTTAGTAATTACAATTGACATTTTAATTAAATAAAATACATTTGTACTTAGTGAAGGATGTAAATGGGTTTAAAAACAATAATTTTAAATAAAATAACTCTAAGAATAACGAGGTGAGCTAATTGTTACATGAAAAAAAAAAAGATTCAATATTGAAAAACACTTCACACATATTTATCAACACTACTATATTATTTTTATTGAATATTTATTGAAGAAAGTAAATTAAGGCCAAATTTGACATTGTACTTTAAATGTAGAAGTAGAGTTACTGTAGAGTTACTGTATATCACTGTATAATGTGTACTGTGTACTGTATAATTATAAAAATATAATGAGTTACTATATGTTCATTGTTCAGTTACAATTACCTACTATACACAATTTTCTTTCCTTTATATAATTAAAATTTATTCCTTTTATAATTAAAAACGAAACAAGTAAGGCGCGCTATACGTAAGTACGTGAGGCGATAATCTCAGGTTTCTGTACGATTAAGTGCGAAATTTGAATTGTTGCATATTATTTTTATACACTTCAAGGCATTTAAATCGATGTATAACAAGTCATGATGACTAAAAACTTTTTTTTAGCCCCCACCATGGCCGCCATCTTGGAAATATTAAGTGGGAAAACTACAAAAAGTATACAGTTGTGACAAATGCCGAGATACCATGAGTGCCGAATTTCATGTTCCTAGTTATAGTAGTTTATGAATTGAAACAGGCCAACGGGCAGACAGACAAAGATGCTACAAAGGTTTCTTTTCGTAATTCGTACAGAAACCTGAAAGCATGTTCTCGACACCTTAATTATTGTTAATATTATAAGTCTCGGTTTAAACTACTGCTAAAACAAGTATAACGAAGTTTACAAATCTTTGTGTCCGTGTGCATTTTCATAATAGTCATAATAACAACAATTGCTTAATTTAATTTGAATGTTTACTCATTAAAGTAATTGTTAAGTTAGAAAACAAACCTAGAGAAAAAAAAAATAAATAAAAATAAAAAACCAGGTTTAACCATCTCCTAGAACAGAAAATAGTGATTATTTTGGTTTTAACAATTAATTTATTAGAGGGGTTTTTGAAGCTGGAAATTCATCAAAAGAAGACCAAGAAAAGAAAATAGAAAAGCTCTGAATTTCCTTTTTCTTAATGTCGTAATTGATAATTTAGACGTATTGTCATCTTCAACCAAGTTGAATTGACGTAAGGAGATAAAGGAAAAAACATTGTTTTCTGCTATCTTTCTGTTTCTTGTATAATCTAATGTAAACTAGGTAATACATTTATCTCAAATATAAAAGTGTAAAGACTGTAGCAGTAAGTAATTTGATTTGCTGGGCTATCTTTTAAGGAGTATTAACCTTTTGAGAGAGAAACAAAAATTAAGATTCTTTAGAATGGTTCACATTATAGAATAGGTATACCAGAAAAAAATAATCTTTAACTTTAGCAAACAACTCAATAATCAATTTAACAAAAACAAACCGCTGTACATATACTAATATTGAATGCTTTTTTCTTAAAATATTTAATGAATTACTCTAGAACTAGAGCTTGAGCACTAAACATTAATATTTTGGCCTTATTTACAAAATAAAAATCAAAGAAACTTTAATTTTTGAGATATTACAGGGATTCAACAACCCGAAAAATATCTATAAGAAAGAAAAAAGTTAAAAGTAGGTATAGTAGAGTAAGGAGTGTTTGCTAAGAATTGTTTGCGACGGTAGACTAAACGTTTGGGTGGAAGGCGGTTTAGTATCCCCTTCTTTTTGTCCCGTTGTTTCACAAATAACTTCCTGGCGGGTTTACTTTGCTAGCCGCGGGGATAAGACGATGCTTTCCTTCCCCCGTCCGTACGGGCACAGTCAACAAACTCCGGTCCTATTGTTTAGCGAGACATTGCGGAAACAGAGACACTGGCACTCTTCATCCCAAATGAGGGAGGGTGGTGCCACTTTGTGCATACTCTCTCGGGGGTAAAGAGTATACAGCTAGCCCGTCCGCTCGATAATAATACAATGTCACAAAAAAAAGGAAGGGAGAAAACAGAAGAAATACCTAACAAACATCTGCTTCAAACAAAAATACATATTCGACGAAAATATGGTAATCCAAGCGTGCACTGAAATATTCTTGTCATTGAGAATCAAAGTAATGACGTGAAAATTTATTAACACATACGTAGTAAGGGATGAAGATTGATAAACATCTAACGAGGCCATCCAATATCCATCAGTTTATTTCTCTTCTTATAATAACAAAATAAACCCTGCGGACAATTTCACTTTTTTTTTTTTAATTTAATATACGACTATTTTCATAAAATATGCAAGTTTATAAAATATGAAGTACACTCTTCTTTATTGGAAGATAATTTCAAGAACTAAATATAACATTCAAGGGAAGGTTTACTCAAAGAAAGTTGGAGATAGTGTTATAGTTTTTAGAGAGATAGTCTAGAGTCTAGATACGCTTGTATTTTAAATGAGGACCTGGGTATTATCAAAGGCTAGACGTTGGCCGTCCGTAAAGCCGAGGGACCAGCTATTATTGCTACATAACTGACTACTTTACTCTAGGGAGGGAAACCCCTAAGTCAAAAAATAGAATTTGATAAAACGACATTCTTTACAAGTAGGCCTACATAATATTTTCGGTGGGCGAAGGATGAATAGAGAGCCGCACAGTATTGGTTAATATAGGGGGAGACTTTCCCAGGGGTGCCTGGCTCAAGACAGGGGAAGGGAAGGAAGCCATACATTACCCCTATAATTTAACTTTCCCTTGTACTATCAGATACAGAGGGGGTCGTCTTCTTCTACCAGCCTTCCGGGGGGGGGGGGGGCAATAAGCAAAGCATAATTTTACAAACCCCCCCTTTCCCTCCTTCTAAAACCTTCCAGCCTATACCAACGACTCCTTATACAAAATGCTTTTAAATTGGAGGGGCGAGGTCCAACATAATTTATTTATATATTAGGTCTTACACTCTACAAAGTATATTATTAAACCGGAGCAATGATATATGGCAGACTCAATAAACAATATTTTACGTTTTATTGGAAACTCTCTAACAAAAAAAGACTTTAACAATGTATTTATGAAGCATTAATGTGTACATAAATACTGTTTTAATCAAAACAATTATTATAAGGCATAATATATAAAATATAAAAGACTCAATGATATTACTAAATATAAATCCAAGAATAGTTATTTATGTAACTAGGCAGCCAAATGGAATTTTTCTGACGAGTGATTAGATTAGCCTCCGATGGTCAGGTATGAATGGTTTCAGTATGGGAAGGAGTCTACGGAGAAGGAGCTTTTCTAGGATTTTCCCCATTACAGGGAGGAGAGTACTCACTTTTGTTTTTTTAAGAAAGGTAATTTCAATCTATCTAAAGTTTTTACTCAAGCAAAGAAATCAGTGAACTGTGATAAACAAAGAAATAAAATAGAAAAAAAGAGATGCGGGTGAAAGAGAAGCATTTAGGAGTTATAAGAGAAGAGGGAATGGACAAAACGAATTGTAGAAATAGGGTTGGCCAAGTAAGAGTTTAGAGCAAGGGTTCTAGTCGGGAAAGTTTCCCCAAGTATGAATCATAGCTCCCCATTTACCCCACCTCAGGGCCTTAGAGTTACCTTCGACCTCAAATCGACAAGGCGAGCGTTAATTTCCTAACCAATAAGTAACTTTTCCAATCAATCTAGTCTCTCTCCCCTCTTATCGAGAAGCACTAAGTAAAGTGGACATCAAACTTTTTTTCTTTTTTTCTGTAACATTGGCTCGGACCACTCCCTTTTTCTCTAACCCTGTTTTCTTATAAACAATATAACCAGCGGAAACTTGAGAACCTGGGTANAAAAATCACTTGCACCCTCGCGATAATTAACTCCCTCGGCTTCTCCTCAAGAACCAACTTCATCGCTCAGGGTGCAATCACTTACTTTACTCCCTTGGTGCGTAAATAACTATTACCACACATTTGAAGGCAAAAGCCTTTTATCTACGATTGATAAGACATATTAACATTGTATCTCTGTTTAGATGCGTAGAAAATGATTCTTTACGTACTTTGTATTCATTGCGCATGCGCGTCTCATAATTCTGATGAATTCTTCACCTTAACGCAAAATTAGCGAGTTTGTTTGCATTTAACAAAACTAATTCACTGTTTGATTAATAAAAGTGACAGTTTATATCGAGTTTTTTTGTGAAAAACAATGAGTGATTTAAGAGAATAATACCCTCCCGAAATAATTAATTCAGCACAAAATACACTTAATTAATGACATATTTATCAAAAGAGAAATACGAACTTATATGCAGAAAGTTTTTTTTCCAGTATTTATTATTAAAATCGTAGATTAAGTACGGTGCGCAACTCGTGCGAAAACGGGATTTTGTTTTGCTCGTGTGGTTTTACTACCCTCGCTGTCGCTCGGGTGCAAACTCCACACTCGCATGCAAAATGCTACTTTCCTCACTAGACGCATAATGTACTATTAATTTCCTGGGTTATTAATGAATAGCCACTAATATTTTGTTTTTAAGTATGAAAAAATTAGATTTGGGCCATTTTTCGGAATAATAATCATGTTTCAGTGCAGTAACTTAGAGCCCAAAAAAATTAAGAGAGGTTTTTTTTTTTTTTTTTTTTTTTTTTTCATTTTTATTAGTACGTCTATTAAGAATAAAGACAAAAATATATTAAATTTTGTTACAAATTTTCAGGAAAAAATATACTCTGAGGGGAAGACGAATACATTTTATAATCATGAACATTTTTTTTCCGTGACGAATAATTCATTAAAGTAAGAAAGATTTACTTATTAGGCTCCGGTTATCTATAATATTTATTTAAAGGTTTCTCAGACATCATTATAGATAGAGGAAATAGACAATGCGATAGAATAATTAAAATATATAGTGTTGAGACAAGGAATGAGGTTATTCATCTAGAAATACACCGTAATTGCAGGCATAGCTGCACTAGATTTTTCCAGTCCAAAAGGGTGTAAAATTGTTGGGTTAAAGAGAAAGGGACAAATTCTTCTCTGCTCCCCCTTCCACGCCCTCGCTTTTCAGGGCTCCAAATTCCTAGCAACAAATTGTCAACCATTTCTCACCCTCCTCTAACCGAGCAAAAGTTCCAGGGTGAAAAAAAGGAGAGGGAATAAAAATGCAGCTGAAGATAAATCCTTGCTAGAAGGGACTCTTGTCCCTTTACTTTGTTGGGCTTTACATTTCAGGCTTCTTGAAAAAACAAAACAAAAAAAAACCAACCCCTTTTTCTTCCTACGCAAACATAATTGTTTCCTTAGGATTAAAAATAATACGTACGAAGGAGAATTTATTTCATGGCCATAAATTAGAGTTTAAACTGATACGAATAATTGCTCTAAAAACGTTTATACTAATCAAGTTATAAAATGCTTGACAGAATGAAAATCACAATGAAAACAATTTGCATTCAAATTTAAAAAATCCAACAGAATCAGTATATGTATTGCTTAAAAAAATATATATTGATTTTTCCATTATTTGAATCATCAATTAATAAAACTTAATATACAAAGTTTTACTGAGAAGTTTTATGAGAAAGCAAGTTACAAGTTTTTATGAAAATAGGTGTTTAAGAAGTGATCGAAAATTCTGCTATTATGCTCTTCAACGACGGCAGACCAAAAATCTCAATGTCAGCTGATTACAACAAACATTTATTAAATTTTAAATATTCAGCCCACTATATGAACAATTTATAATCAGTAAAAATCCCTTTAAATAAGATAGCTATTGGAACATTTTATTCTTGCTCATATCCCCGAGGAAAAGTATTTATCATATTAGACTGAAAGTCCACTCTGTTGGTAACCCATGCAATATATTTTCAATTTTGTTGTTAAGGCTCTGTATGGTATGGTAAATTAAATCAATGTATATTAAATCTGACAAAGTAAAGACAATATTAGTTTTAAATAGATAATTAATTAAACACATTCAATTATTTATTTCTTAAGGGCAGGCGCACACTGGAGTCTTTTTGCTCGCAGACTGTTTGGTCACTACTTCCAGGGCTTGAAAATTTTGGGGTGATGAAAGTGCTCACACCGGAGGCAAAGACAGTGCAAGACAAAAGAGTTCTCCAACCTAGGAAATTTCCCTACACATTTCTATCCGTAGACTAATATACAGATATCACAGCAATTTCCACAAAATCTATTTAGCTGGGAACAAGATAGGCAACTTTCTTGCCTCCAGTGTGCAAAGCTATAGCAATACAAGTGACAGTTCGGAAACAGACTGCCAACAGTTTCAGTTCTCAAAATCGTAAATGCTACTCCCTTTAAAGTAAAGGTTTCACTAATAAATTAGGAAAATCGATAAACTATAAAACTAAGAATAAGAAACAGCTCTTATCTTACATTAAAATACTTTATGAGTAACTTGAACTTGAACTATTGTTTAAGTTTTTTTTTTTTTTTTTAATTTGAAACGCTTTATAATAAACACGCAAACGGAACAAATATAATAACATAATNTAATAATATAATAATATAATAATATAATAATATAATAATATAATAATATAATAATATAATAATATAATATAATATAATAATAATAATATAACAAACAACAAAAACGGGACTAAAAAACCCAGAGAAAAAAAAATAAAAATAAACACGCAAAACTTTACAATATTTGTATTAAAGTTTTACAACAACTGAAAAAGAAAAATAAACTCAAAGAATATGTATTCTAAATTATGGTTAATGTGCATAGTATTTCAATACTACTTAGGGTTGGGTTCAATAAGGAAATAATATTCAAACCAAATACGACTTAATCTAAAACCCTTTTAATAATTCACAATATCCTAGGTAATCTACATAAAGCAATCTTTCATTGAATAACTTATACAATCAATTTACAAGTAGATGCCAGGTTTTATGACTGTCCATTACTATATGGTTAGAACCACCATTTATTTTCTCCCGAATGTATTCGAGCTAATTTGAATGTTGCTGCCCGTTTCCATGGCAGAGTAACATATGCAGATAAACTGGGTCTGGGGCCCTCGCCCTCGCACCCTGTTTGAATTAATCTCCTATTTCAGAGAAGCCAGTCCCGGCGAGATTGCCTCTAATAAATGGGCCATGAATCCCCCATTCTCTCAACCAATCGATTAGAATTAGATCCGGCTCACAACTATCGATTTACTTTGTAAATTCATTTATACACAGCTTTGGAATGAATAGTATTTTGCTGTTTCAAATTAATTGAGTTCTTATTTAAGTATTTTCTACACAGCAAAAAAAAACACATAATACTTTAACTAAAAATAAATTCAATTTTATGTAAATAAGTATTTATTTCATTCGAGTAACTTCTAAAAAATATGTAAAATCATCCATGAAAATAAAAGTAATGCACTTTTGAGCTGAGTGTCCACAATTAGATTTTCCCTAGATAAGAGCAACATAAAATCTTCATCGGTATTTATATACACTACACATTTATAATATTCCAGCATTTAATTACTAATTAAATGCTGGAATAGTATAAAACAGTCAATTTAAGAGTTAATCCTAAAAATGAATACTAAAAATAAAAGATGGCTTTGCATAATGTGAAGTTTTAGTGGGAAAACGGCACATTTAGAAATACAATGAATAGCCTTTTATTTTAAATCTATTGCAAGATTTGTACTGGACAAAGAAACAAACAAACAAAAAAGAAAGTGAGCTAATAAAACATAGTAAAAAGAAATAGAATAAATCATATAATATGTAGATTGGCGCTTTAGACAGGTAAAAGAAAAAATGAATTGATTTAGAAATGCTCTAGACTCTAGCCAAACAGTCAAACGAAGGATATGTTTGGGGTAGCTATGGTTCTGGCCTGAAAAGGTGATAAAATAATAGGACCTTCATAATAAGCCAACCCTCGTCATACATCTTTTTATGCGTAAGTTAAAGATATACAATGAAATATTTCCAATATGAATATTGAATCCAGATAATGGAATTTATATATATAAAAAAAAAAATCAAATATTTGAAAAATCTGTCATTCTTTAATGATTTTAAGTGTGAAATGATTTACGGTTTTTATTATACGACAANAAACTAATTTACCATCATGCTTTTCCTGTTTTTCTTTTATAGCGGGATGTTTTCCAAGGAAGTTGATCTTACGAAGGTTAGGTGTCAGAAATGCTGGGAAATGGGTCACTGGACTTTTCAGTGCAAAGGTAAGAGAAAACTTGTTGTGAGACCTTCAAGGACATCTCTTCTGAACAAACGCCTCAAAACAGCTCACTCCTCTAACATCCGAATACAGTCTCCTAAGTAAGAACCAATCATTATTTTTTCATAGTATTAGAGTGAAAGTATATATAATATATGAAAGTATATACATATATACATATATATATATATATACTCATTAAAACAAAACTCCCAAACAACTTTTACTATAACTTACTATAAATATATGTATAAACATTTTATTTCTTTTATAAAATATTCTTATAAATTTACTAAATAAGAAATAAGATTCAAAATCTGTTAAATATATTTCTAAGTTCAAGATTTATTAATTTTTTTTTGTATTGAGAAAAGGGGTGCAAAAGCTCGGGGATAGCAGGGACCAACAATAATGTGAACGTAAAGAGAGAGATGAGACCTTTCTTTATTATTACTTTTTTCTTTATTTTATATTGAAAATCGCTGTCCTGGAAAAACATTTTTTAAAGAATAACTTTATTCAACAAAATATATTTTTTTTAAAATCATTCTACATCCATAGAAAAACTGATCAAAGGATATATTCAATATTCTTTTCCCTTTTTTAAATAAATAAATTGCTATTGGTTTTATTCTTTTGTAGTAAAGAAAATTTTACCTATTTTTTTTTTAAATATTTACAAATATAATTATTAAATTAGAGACAATTAAATTAAAAAATGATTTATGGTTTTTGCTTAAGGATAAGTATAAGAAGGGGGGGGGGGAATGAACACAACCCTTCTTTGACGCAAAATTGAGATATAAATTTCGTGGAGTTTCTAATACATTTTTTTGTTAATATACGGTACTTTAGTAACTCAATTCAGTACATATTTTTTAAATTATCTATGTGGTAAATAGTAATATTTATAATTTAAAAGCATTGTATTCAAGTGTAATACCCGGCGTAACCAAACAAATAAATGAAAAAGATAAAGAAGATGCTACCTGAGTATCTTTTCATAACCCAACATTGATTTGAATATTCCTTCTGGCTCCCTTTCCAAGTTCCATTTTCCTGGTTAAACAAAATAGGAGGGAAACACGTGCTCCCTGATACAGGACAGAAACACGTGGAGTTACCGCACACAATACATCCCGTCGCTTTGAATACAAAACAATTCGTTGGGGAAGCACTGGCTGAAACATTCCACGAAAATATGCGGAGGGAAAACGTGTGGGGAGTGAAAACCTCTGCTTACTACTAACAGTAGTAACCTCAGACCTCCCCTTCCACACTCACAAACACATTAGTATCCAGTAAAAGTTAACTTTCCAAATAACAAACTTACGTTTCGTGAAACTAACACTCTAGTAACTATAACTCGAGGGTTCCTATTCGCTTAAGAAATTTTGACAGCAAGCACTGTAGTATGTATAAGTTTTGACGCGTATTATCGAACATTCTTCGAAAGACTGGTTCACAGACGTATGTAGAGAAAACCACACCTCAAAGGGTTCGAAGTAGTTCGGTTTTCATATGCTCAAGCAAACAAGCCTAAGGTATGTAGATCACCATGAGTTTAACTTTAGACAAGAAATTAATTTAACTCATTTTATTTAGTTTAGTTAACACCATAATACATTTGCTCATAATTATCGTCCCAATTTGTTTAGGAGAAAGGTTTAAAATTGTTTTTGTAAAGACACAAAAATCGATTTAGTAGGTACAACTGATATTTCTCTTCTACTCCCAAGTGCAATACTTAAATTCGTTCATAAAATAATATTACTTTAGGAATCTTCCTAAAATTATTCAGTTAATTTTGATTTGAAACCAGTTCAAATTTCATCCTTAATACTATTTAAAAAAAATAAAACAAACGAAGATACGTTGCATATTGAATTCATTTTATTTCAAATAAAATTGGCGCTTTTGTCACATTTATAATAATAACTAGCCGTATCGGTGCGCTTCGCGCACCTTATCCGTCCAGCAGTTGGCGCTGTGTGTAAATAATAAAACAATATAATTAATATATCTTTATTGTTACATAATTTCGTATTTTAGTAAAATTAGGTTATATTTTTTTTTTTTTTTTTGCATTTTCAATTATTCTATTTTATACCACCTTTACCAAATTTAAGATATTTAAATTCACTGCAAGATAAGATAATAGTATCTGATTAAATCCAATATGGCGGACATATATCGAAATCAAAATGGCCGCACTTTTCTATTTATGGTACACTCTATCTATGTACCAAATTTCAAATCTCTATGTCAATAGGAAGTAGGAGAATTACTGATGAATAAATCCAATATGGCGGCCATATATCGAAATCAAAATGGCCGCACTTTTCTATTTATGGTACACTCCATCTATGTACCAAATTTCAAATCTCTATGTCAATAGGAAGTAGGAGAATTAGTGATGAGTCAGTCACTGTCACTCTTAGTTTTATATATATAGATTAGATGAACAATAAATAAATCAATCAATCAATAAAATAGTTTAAAGCTCTTATTTGTGCGTAATGATGATAGTTATCATTAAACCTATCACAAGTATTAAAAAACAAACGAAAGTACATTGTATATTAATACACGCATACATCATACAACTCAAACAAATATATTATTTTAGAAAATCACAAGGTGAATTCAAAAGGATGGCATCATAAAACCAAAAGTATTATTATTATTATTATTTCTTTTTTTAAAAAAGGAAGAAAAAAAACCTGCTACTAAACTAATTATTCTTAATTTTTAGTTTAAAAATAAGAAATCCTGTAACCCCTAGTATTGTTTTATTTAAAAGAAAGGTCCTCGGCTCTTTGGTTTCAATATAAATAATATACACATACTCAGACTCTAATATAACGAGTTTGCACGACATTATGGTACGATCATTTTTATCCTAGCCCTTAAAGCATGGAACAGAGCCGAAGAAGGACAATAAATTTCGTTGTTAGACTGCATGTCTCTGACGTGTGTACACCCCTTCTACCAATCCACACTCCCTTTTATCTCACAATCTATAAATCCACACATACACACATACATACACACATACATAAATGTATATATATATATATATA
>KZ651175.1:1423007-1435331 GCA_001010745.2 Gerris buenoi | reverse complement strand
AAGGAGGTCGCAGGACTATAAATTCCCTCTTATTATGGTCTTTATCGATTTTAAAAAAGCGTTTGACTCTATCATAAGAACTGCGATAACGAATAATGCGAAACAAGCTGGAATAGAGGAGGCATACGTTGATATATTACGTTATATCTATGAAAACGCTTCGTTAGAAATAAAGCTGGACCAGGAAAAAAGGAAAATAAAAGTAGAAAGAGGAATAAGGCAAGGTGACGTCTTATCTGGAAAAAGTTTTGTGGAAGTGCTAGAGAGTGCCTGCAACCTACTAGAATGGGATAATGTCGGAGTTAAAGTGGACGGAAAACGGCTTAACCTTTTGAAATTCGCAGACGACCTTGTGCTAATCAGTAACAGCGTAGATGAAGCCAAAAACATGTTAAATGAGCTAACAAGAAGGATGAGTCAGATCGGGTTGGAGATAAACATCAGTAAAAGCAGAGTAATGTCTTTGAACGCCAAGGATGAAGATATCAAAATTGGGGGCGAAATTCTAGAGAACGTAGATGAGTTTATTTACCTTGGCTCATTAATATGTAAAGAAAGAAATGCACAGGACAAGGAAGTAAGCAGAAGAATCACGCAAGGATGGAAGGCTTTTAACATCTACAGACACCTCTTTAAATCGGACGTTGGCATGCAGGCTAAGAAGAAGCTTTGGACGATGTGTGTTGCCCCAGTCCTAACATACGGAGCAGAGACATGGACTTTGACGGAAATGATCGTAAAGAAGATGAGAGTAACACAGAGAGCCATGGAAAGGTGTATGATGAAAATTACTAGAAGAGACAGGAGAAGAAACAGCTGGCTTAGAGAACAGACGGGTTTAGAGGACATCGGAAAAACTATAATAGAAAGGAAATGGAACTGGGCAGGGCATATTGCAAGGGTTAAGGACGACAGATGGACTAAGAAAATGGTAGACTGGTACCCTAGAGAGCTAAGAAGAGACAAAGGAAGGCCAAGACAAAGATGGGATGAAGAAATGAGGAGGAGCTGTGGAGGAGCGACATCGCAGAGAGTTGCGCAGGATAGGAACGAATGGAACAGAATGAGAATTGTCTATAGTGAAGTATGGATGTATAAGAATTAAAATGTATAATTTTGTTATTAATCAGTAAAATTATTATGATAGAATTTTTTTCGGTATAATATCATTATGTATAGCCGACTAACAAAGGCTATTCAAACCTATAGAAATAGGTACCCACGGCCTATAGCCGATTTATGACAAAAAAAAAAAAAAATATATATATAAGTGTGTGTGTGAGTGTATGTATATATTATATGTATGCGTGTGTATTAATATGCATGTAAAATAGATATATATTATTATTAATTATGTATTTTAATTATGTATAGAATTATTAATTTTTATATCAATATCATCATATAAATATTTATTTAGTTAAAATTGTATATGATGTNAAAAAAAAAAAAAAAAAAAAAAAAAAAAAAAAAAAAAAAAAAAAAAAAAAAAAAATTGTTATTATGTATAAAAATTATGAAAAAGGATTGTGACTAATTATTGTTTATGGTGTTTTCATTTTTAGGAAAAAAAATTTGATTGAGGATGACCTTATAAAGTAGAGAAGGGTCGAAACGTTTCAAAATAAATTAATATATGAAAACGAAAAGTTTTTGATTAATTAAAATTATTTCAACATCTTTTTTTGGTTAGCAGAGCAGAAGCACAAAATGTATCCTAAAGATAATGACAGTGCAAAGATTGAACACTGAATCTTGAAATAATCAAAGCATGTAGTTAGGCAAATAAAATAAAAATACCTATATCACAGATCTACCCCTGACTACATATTTTGTTTTAGTCTGTCTGTTTCTAATTATCAAATCTAACACGCTATGACAAACGCCAAGATAAAAATAAAAATAATTAGTTCATCATGAATCTTTGTTGACATATAAGTTATAATTATTCATACAGACAGTTGTTTCTCACAAATTAAATAATCTGATAAAAGAAAAACCGGATTAACTGATACATAACAAATATATATGTACCGTGAAGGAATGTAGTATATTTCGGGTAAGTTTGGTTGAGGGATGTTTCTTTTGTTATAAAGATTTCTAGACCTATTATTATTAATATATTATTGTAATATCTCAGAGAACGAGGTCGCTTATTAAAAATTATGGAACAAAAATCTTATACTATAAATCATTTAATATGTATGATTAAAATTATTTAATATGATTAAAATCTAAACTATGGTATAGTAGTATAATTAATATATATGTATTTTCAAAATTAATATTGTGTATAAATAGGAGATATTCTATAAATAAAAAATAAATATCGAATGTTGAAGAAAAATCAAAACGTATCTCATCTTTTTAAATATAATCTAATATTATAATACATGTATATGGGCCAAGGCATTCTAGAGAAGTTGTCTTTGTTTCCAGGAGAACCCTATAACTTATCCTAATACCTCTAGAAACAAGGGAGTTGATAACACCCATTTTACTTTCTCATATAAAGAAAAAAGTAATGTGGTGGAGCGAAAATTACATTTTGAGATTTAAAAAAATACATACAACATTTAATTCTAAACTTGCCATTTTTATAATGAAAAATTAAACACTTAAATAATGACAAATACGCTTAGCTACCTAAATTAAGTAACATATCCTAATACCTCTACAAACAAGGGAGTTGATAACACCCATTTTACTTTCTCATACAAAGAGACAAGTAATATAAAGTAACAAACCAATACAATATATTTCAGAGATTATGATATAATTATTAGTATTTTTGATTTCTTTTAAGTTGTAGAATAATTATCTACTTTCTTCATTTTTCTATATCCCTAAGACAATTATATCTACTTATTGTTTACAGAATAATAATTTTCAAAAAAAAAAAAAAAAATCAAGGATTTAAGTTTTAATATACAAAGGTGTATTAGAAAAAAAAATAAACCTTTTAGTAATTATAAATAAATAAACTCTAGGGAAATATTTGTTATAAATGCTTGCCAAAAGCAATCCATTAAATCTATAGTCAAAGTGATATATTAAATCGGTGAAAACAGGCCGTATATAATTGGTTATTTCCTGCCCCCGTAGGAAGGCTACAGTAACTACTACCCAAAAACAGCAATCAATTCTCAAAAAAGTACTTTATTGTTGTCGCTAGGGGCCCATAATTAATATGAAATGAGACAGTCTATTAAAATTGGATGGAAAAAGATAAATGCAAGAATGTTTTTTTTACATTTAAATAGTGATTCTTTTAATTTATTGTCGTTATTTATGTTTTGATTTAATATAATATATAAATATTTTAAATTAAATAGGGGAGAATCATTATATAGTTAAAAAGCAACGATGCCAATAATAATAGAGTTAAAGTCATACACAGAATTATCCATCCTTTTGTTTTATGGCAATAAAATTTAAATAGCAAGACATCTATACAAAGAACTCAGAAGGAGACAAATTACATTTGTTTTATTCGAAAATAACTAAACTCTTTAAGCAATTTCATTTTGCACAAGTGGAGCACATTAAAGATGTAACTTGAGACAGTAACTAGGTATAATTAGCTCACATTTATTTTAAAAGCTAGAGCAAACTGCACACTGCTGTAATTATTTAGCAGTGCTAGAGAAGCGTAGAGCTCCCGGGGCCAACTAGCAGCAAGTTGCTTAATGAAACCTCTTTGTTTAAATTAGCACAACCACTAACTAATCCTCCTAGTTACAGTCACTATTTATGTCTTATATTTTCTTCCTTTTAATACCCTTTAGATATCTTGCCTCGGCTCTGTGGGGGTACATAAATGAAAGTATACTTTATACAATACAATTTTATCAGAACAGATAATTTACAAGAGAGTACAACAAATATAATTATTCAACTATTGTTCAACTAAATTATACACAAATTATTAAAGATTTATTTTAAGGCTGCGTATACCCTAAAGCTTGTTGCATAATTTTGCCGCTAGATGCCTCTGACAATCACAACCAGGTGACAATTCTACGTAAGCGTAAGGTTATTAAAGATTGCCGCGTATTTCTGTTTTCTAAAACGTCACAATATTTACATTTCAACTGACATAACTATATGGATTCGCATTATCAATGTCGTAGTTTTATTTGTTTTTTGTAAGAAAAGTAATATTGAGCTTTTTATTTTTAGAAAATGATAATTTTACTTTGAAGTATTTAATTCTTTATTTGAACGTTTGAAGATTGAAAATGAAGATGAAATAATTTAATGTGTCTAGTCTTTGGAATATTATAATATAATGTCCATGTTGTTATAAAATCATGGTCGATACTAAAATCTTTATTATAATCTTCAGATATTATGGTTCTTGTACCATTTGGTTATCCCCCGAATATGAAAAATCGGTCCGAGACAATTCAGACACTTTCTCATATACGAGCTCATAATTACTAGCCCATAGTTTTCCATTAAAATGTACATTTAATTATTATTGAAATTTCATCAAAATTTACCATAAAAATAACTTCTCCTGGGCGGGGAATCGAACCCGGTCTCTCTCCGTCCGCGTTTTAAGCCATTTTCTCAGGAACTAGATTTTTCTCAGAATAACGTCTTATATTGTTAGATTTGTATTTAAATGGACTACATTTTTTTTTTTTTTTAAATTGTCGGAACCGTTTTCGAGAAATATTTTTTTCAGAGTTTTTGGGGGCTAGCGCCTCAAATTTTGGAGCTACAATTCATTTTTTAATTTCTCCTTGGGGTATAATTTTTTCGAACATGGTCAACATTTGCCCAGTAGTTTAGGCTCCAGGCATCTGCATAGACTGAAGACAGGCAGACATTTTTTAAAAACCACTTTTTTGGACTCAGGGGACCTCAAAACGTGTAATCCATCCAAATCTCAAAATCTAATTTTCGCGCCAACACAATAATTTCTATTTATATGAGTAAGTAAAAACGGTTAAATTTGCCTCTAACGCCACGAAATTATGCTTCACTGTGCTGTACCAATCCTTGTATAAATTGTACAGCTTACTCATTTTAATATTCTCGGTACTAGCGGTCATCAGACCAAGATTCACACCACACCACAACTCCTTCAAAATAAATATACATAATATTACTAATATACATCATATAATATGTATACTACTATATAATGCTATAATAGTATCGTATGCAGAGAATTATGTAATGAGTCTGAGCTTGATAGGGATACGCACTTTTCTCGACAACAGATGGAGATGAAGAGCCCGGACATACACGGTTGGCTGAGGATTTAAAATTCCTTAAAAAATGTCGATGAGTACTTCTAACATTTTAGTGAAAAGAAACTAAAAATAAAAATCGAAAAGAAAAATAAAAGAAAAAGAAAAATCGAACACAGTCCGTTACCTATTGTGATGCCAGACGTAGTTATACTAAATCTATATTGATCGAAATATAACTTGTTGTTTTTCCCTTGTACCCTTTGATCAGTAATAATCTCATACTAGATGAGTATGATGGAAATAAGTGGAAATGAGTGGATGGAAATAAACTACATATATTAATTTATTTTTTGGTCAGTTTTAGGCAGTTAGTTCAAGAGAGTTGCCGTATTGGCTCCTATACGTGATTATGGGTGGTCGTATTGGCTACAAAAATTTTCAGATAGTAGGATTAGCTCCTCTTTTTTTTTTTTTAAACATGTATTGGTTTTTCATCTTTAGCTAGATTAAAATACTATTGATATCGATATTGGTTGATAAATTTATTGTATTGTTATTATAAACAGATAATAACAATAATAATTATTATTTGAAATATTACTATTATAGAATGATTATTATAGGATGTTTATTATTTGAAGACGATATTAAAGAATAAAAGAATACAAATAAATGTATTTTTCCTATACATATTAAATTTCATAGAACAATTTTTGATCGGATTATTGGAATCGAGCGCCACAATTTTTTTTTTTATATTTTTAAGAGTAGTGAATTGTTTTCAAGAGAATTTACTAAAAAGGTAAATTTTTTTACATAAAATATATTATGAACATTAAAAAGGTAATAACTTAGCTAACCGTTTAAATTATAGGTTTCACTTTACATTATGATGGCATTTTTATTTATTCTTGAGCTGTGAGACTGATTCCAAAAGTGACAACAAATATTTCATTTTCGCTATTTGGACAAATCACTGTAAACTATTCACAACTTATAAAAACAACGCAACACCTCAAATACTCGTAGCTTTAGTAACTTCTGACTTCTGATTGTTTTACTAAAAAGATTCCTAAAGTTTTAGATATTAGGTAAAATGAGGTCTTTAAAACTTTTTAGTACATTTCTTACAGATATATTGGTCTATCAATTCAGATACCTGCGAAGTAGTCTACAAGGGTGAGTTCCTAAATTACAAACATTTTTACCGGCAACTTTTGACAACTTTTGTTTATAAATACATTCAAAAATGTTGATTTCGGAAGGTTTGTAATTTAGATACTCACCCGATATTTAAATGAGAGGGGATGCATATCAAGATTTGGTGGTAGGATTTTTTTTTTTTTTATTTACATGCCAGGGTTTTACCTTACTTTACTTTTTCTACCAACACAAAACACAAAAAAAAAAAAAAAAAAAATCATTCAATTTTTTGCTGACTCAAAAACTCGTGAAATTTTTAATTTCTAGGCGACACAACTTAGGCCTTTCACACGAATCAGCTTAGTTGATTCAACCCTCATCCCAACGGGAGGTCAGTACGATGTTAGAACCCAAGGAAGCAGAAGTACTTCTTGTGTGTTCTTTCTTGTGCTTGCTCTTCTAAAAAGAAATAAAGGAGGAAATTTCTAGTCGAAGATTGTGGGTTCCTCCCTTGTTAGGGAATCGGGAAAATGGGCGCTTTCTCAAATACACAATTATATCCGAAACTTCTAAGCCACAAGGATAGACTCTTCAATTATTTCCGCAAGTCAAGATCGTCCTTCGAAGAGATTCACGCCCTGACCCAGTACATGATTTACTGTATACCCTGCACCTCATTTCCCTTATCACGAGACGAATACAAACATATTCAATCATTAAGTCTACAGTCTACATTGGCATTGGAAGTTAAAAATAAGTTTGCCATTGCATAGTAAACAAATGTCCCAGCGACTAAATTAAGTTGACTGGTATGAAGGGCCTAATGTCTTGTAGTGTATTTTTAGTTGAAGCACCTAGTGGGAATAAGACAGCGAGTAGATCATGTAATCATGTGCCTGGTCCTTTAGTTGCTTGGGTGGACGAGTTACCTTGTGTGAAAGAGGCCTAAATGACTGATTTTTCTCCCAAGTTTTTACGCTCTAGCTTAAAAGTAAGCTTGAGTTTTTGAGTCAGCAAAACATTGAATGAAATGTTTTTTTTTTGTTTTTTAGGTAGGAAAAGTAAAGTAAGATAAAGAAAACCCTGGCATGTTACCACCAAATCTTGATATTCACCCCTTCTCTTTACAAATTAAATTTAAATATCGGGTGAGTTCCTAAATTACAAACCTTTCAACCAAATTTCAAAATGTTGTTTTTGGACCAAAAACAACATTTTGGAAGTATTTATAAACCAAATTTGAGAAAGTGGGTAAAACAGTGATAGAACCTCATGGTAAAAACCACTCAGTAAGTTAAGCTAAAACTAAAACGGATAATTTAGTTAAAATCTCAAAAAAAAAAAAAATAAATAAAAATAAAAAATAATAAAAAAAATCAATGTTTTTTTATATTTCTTTTTTTTTAATTACGTATTTCAATTTATATAAAGTCAAAATACAGTTGTAAAAAAAAAAAAACTATTCAGACAAAAAAATGAAATTGAAACATTGGAATAACAAATATTTATAATTTTGGCCTTATCTTAGTGTGTGTAAACATAGCGTGTTTATGCTTGAATGTTTCCCTTAGATACTGACCATCTCTAACCACCCCTTAGTTACCCACTACGTAGGAAGGTAATGAGGGGGTTAATAAAGCCTAGTTCACTAGAAATCCGACAGACTGCACTAGCTCTCAATCCCACTTTTCCTCGTTTACCAGTTTACTCCTCCTGGCTCTAAAAATGAATATTTTTGCACGAAATTTGGGATTTAGAGTATTTAGATAATTGGCTTTTGGTGCCGCGAGCTACATTTTTTAAAAAATAAATAGAATCGGATTTAAGAATCACTTAAGTGGCAAGGAGGGGGAAAATAAAAAATCGGGCTCGCGGCACCATTGAAGAATATATTGATGAACCCAAATACGAAAAATTGTATTTTTATCTCTAATATTACGGACAAAAACAGAAAACTCGTAAAATCAGACACGTCCGCGCACCCTTAAGTTACAAGATGTTATCACCTTAGTTAAAAAAAGAAAATAAAAAAAAACGAGGACAGTCTCGGAACTATTCCTCACCAAATAATTCCAAAATGGGGGATGATAGTAAGTAATTATTTATCTTACAGAAATATTAAAAGCGAATTCCAGCTAAATCAGCAAAATATTTCCAAATTTATTCATCTTTAAAGTTTCAAAATTAAAAATATATATATTTTAAAAATTAGCAACCAATTCAATTCTAGCGAAGTTGATTTTCATCCTTCATTTACTTACCAATCTATATAATCTTTCCAAAATAATTTAACAAGAGACCCAAGGTGTTTCAATCGAAATAATAAATAAATAAAATAATAAATCATAATTCAAAGGAAATATAGTACACCTAACGGAGTTTTTCAGATTGTTTGCCAACAAGAAGTTTCTAAATAAATCACACACAAGGGGTCGTAGCCAATTTAACAATTAAGGCGAGTTCGTTAATCAGCATAATCAGCCCAGCCGTATCAAGATGGCAGACATTAAAAAGTTTATAAAATACTCTGCCAATTAGTGTGGCACATAGCTTCCTCGCGATATAGTACGCAAAGAAACGACGAACTTAAGAAATAAAAATACCACGATAAAAATAATCAAAATGTTGGAACGGCGCGGGGCTGTTCAAGTAAATATTTAATAACGTTGGTTCTAACCAACATTTTGGAGAAACAAAGCCCCCAACATGCGCCAAAAGTTAGCGCACAAATAATAAATTTAATAAACAAAAAACCCAGCAAAAAAATCGTAGAAACTGCTATATAAACAGTTGTTTTATTGAATTTTAACCACCTCAAAACTAAAAATATCACAAAATTGAATAAAACAAAAATTAATTTACTATTCAAGAGCTTTTCAATGGTATACATCATATTATAAAAGATTAACTTTGATATTTTTGTACCCCTGTTCTTTGAGGTACCAAAATTATATTTTTAAAAAACAAACAATACAAAAGGGCATTAATTAAACTAATAAATAAAAAACCAAAATACCAAAAAAATATTTAAACCCTTTAACCTACAGCAAACTTATAAATCGATACAAAAGGGCGTGTACATAATTTTTAAAAAATAAATTAATTAAATAGCTTCAATGTACATATCAAGGCCTTTAAAATGATATATGCACAATATTAAAAACCAAAAAAAGTGGTCACGTGACACGGCACGCTATAAAAGTTTACTCTCGTGTTCTCAGCAAATAGGATGAAATAATAAATATACTCAAATTAAAGAGCATTAGTGTGAGATTCAACCGCCTCAATCAGAAATAAAATAGGTTAACTATTATAGAAACTATGGCCATTCTAAGACTAAAAGGAAACCCAAAAAAATACCAAATTATCATCATTTAAGGTACAACCGATGATGATACGACAAAAAGTTATAAGACCAATGTTGTAGATCTTTTAAAACCAGTTCCCGCTGGTGCTGTACATTTTCCAATACGACCTACCGTTTAGCCGCTATAAGTCCCCAATACAGCTTAAAAATCAAGTCGGCCATTTTTATTTTTTTAAGGGGGGAAGGAGGGGGAAAAGTAGACTTTTTATAATTATTTTGGTTCACAATATGGACGTTGCGCGTCGAATCGAAGACTTGCGCAAACCGCAAGTCTCTACTTCTTCTGGAAGTGGGTAAACATAGATGTCAGTCTGTAAGTCAGTTAGCCATGCGGCTTTATAGTACATAGACATGTTATTTAGCACGATTTAAAGTGCTCAGACTGTTGAAATTTGGCAGGTGCTATCTGCAAGCTACTCTCGACAAACCATGAAAATTTCATCAAAATCAGATGATTACTTTTAAAGATATAGCTGTAAATAAAAATGTATGTTTGTGAGCATGTAAAGGTAAAAAAATAAGCGCGGAGAGTTGAACTTATGGGACCAACAATGGGCTAATTATGACCTACTAACTAAATTTCATTAAAATCAGACAAGTAGTTTTTAAGATATGGTGGTTCGCAAAATTGAGCGACAGACCGACACGGGACCAAAAAGGTTCCCTGATCCTGATGTCTGAAACGGATTTCTGTCTTGGAATTTTTGAAATCGGAGATATAAAATATTTTCGTTCTTCAGAACGATCACATAGCTTCCGTTACCTTCGGTAAGCTCAGAAGCAAAAAAATAAAATACTTTTGTCCAAACGCAATAAAACCACATTAAAGTGTCTAGGCTAAGCCGTTCCTAAGATATTATATTGTATAAGATTTTGAGGGGAGACAAACATTTTATTATCAAAAAAATATCGGACTTATAAAAAATAGACTGCCAATTAGTGTGGCACATAGCTTCCTCGCATCCTATCCACGTACTTTATTGATTTTATGCTTTTAGAAGCCATTATTGTTTAATTGGTTTAATTGTTTCCCCCTTTTTTTAAAATCTGTCAAAATTGTTTTGATGTTTTACATGAATTAAAGTATCAATTTCGCAAAAGTTAAAGAGCGTATACGGTTCAAATTAATCCGGGGCTGTCTACGGGTTACTTTTAATAAACTGTAAAAATTTCATTCAACTCAGATAAGTACTTTTGAAGCTGTAGGTGAAAATAAATGTAAGAGATTTCTATTTTTGGTCTTCAGGGGTAATAGAAAATAGAAATCTCTTAAATTGAAAATTAAAGGGGACCGCATCAAAAAATGGAAAATAAATGTACGTTTGTGCGCATGTGGAAGAGGAAACTTACCTGGGACCAACAATGGGCTACTTATGACCTACCACCCTAATTACATTAAAATTGAACTTGTAGTTTTTAAGATATGGCGGTTCGCAAAAATTGAAGGACAGACCGACAGACAGACACGGAACCAAAAATGTTCCCTGATGTCTGAAACGGATTTCTGTCTTGGAATTTTTGAAATCGGAGACCTAAAAAGTTTTCGTTCTTCGGAACGATCACATAGCTTCCGTTACCTTCGGTAAGCTCGGAAGCAATATATGTATATAATACAGGGAGAGGTAGAAACTTGACTGTCATGTTATTAAGTAAAAAGACTGATATTATTGGACTATTATATATATTTATTAAATAACCACCTCTAACCACCTCTGACGCATTTTCCTTTAAAAAAAAATAACTATACACACATTCACAGCTATAGACTAGATGTTCTCTAGATGATCCTTTGATTTGCTATAGAGTTAAATAGTTACTAATTGTATAATTATTGAATTTTGTCTACTTAAAGTAATCTTTTGTATCGATTGTATTGGTATTGTTAATAAAAGTGTTAATTTAAAAAAAAAAAAAAAAAAAACAACTTCAAACTCTATTTTTTAAGTGATGATTTCTACCTATAAGTTTCCTTTGTTTGGGAATATAACTCAACTGTGTTGGGTACATAAACTGCAAAGTTTCGAATTGTTATGTAGTGTACTATCGGAGATCAGGTGCGTTACAAACAGACAAGCACATGAATGTGTAAAGGTACATCGTACTAGACGCGACTCCAACGATCGACGCTGAGCGAGGCACTCAGGACTGCATTTTTAAGTTTGCATGTTGCATATCACTACTGGGCGATTGCAGCCGGGCGGTTGCTCCGGGATCAGTCACACATTCGCTAACGATCCTTCGTTATAGTACGTTGGGTACATGGCTAAATAAGCCAAAAAGCTGCACTTTTTGATTGGAATATGCCACTTTGTGTGGGCATAGTTGATGCCCAGAGGTAACTTTTCAGATAGGGAGCCACTTCAAAATCCGTGCAGGACACCAAAATGGCGGCCATTAAAGATGGCGGTCATTAGCTGCCGTATGACGAACTAAATGTTTCTGTACCTCATCTCCTAATGGTCCGATTTCGAATTTCTTTTTTTTGTTTTAAAGCTCTTTTAAAGGAGAAACTTTATTGTCCTTATACATTTATCTCTAATCTTAAAAGGTTGAGCACAATTTTCAAAAAATCAAATATTTTCAAATTTTTAGGAGTTCTCAAAATTG
>KZ651175.1:1399735-1411822 GCA_001010745.2 Gerris buenoi | reverse complement strand
AAATTATATTTTATTTTATACTTTTTAGTCTTTGTCTTTGTCATCAGTTTTGACCTTACTTAGTTGAAATTAAGATAAATAAAAAATAAAAACACGCTTCTATAAAGAATGTACTAAAAATTAGAAAATAATTTCTTTTAAACAGCCACAGTACTACAAGCGATCACAATATATGGGTATGTCACTAAAAATAAAAGCGTGGGGCGCTTTGTTTATAATTATTAGTTACATTTAATTATGAAAGATCATGCGCCACAAATACTGATAGAGTGAAATAATTATAGCACACCCTCATATTATATACGAACGAATTTAGATCGCTCCCGCAACCTGTTCCTAGTTGGATTCCCTACTTGGATTCCTGTTGGATCCCCTCTCTTCCCATTTTCTTTGTAATATGGGCACAAATAAAGAAAACATTGACATATTATTCTAAGATATTGTAATTAACAAAATAAATTACTAAAATTAGCCATCTTGGATTCATAATTATAAAAAAAAGTTGATAGCGCCCCACACTTTTGTTTTTAGTGACATACCTATATAGTGTGATCGCTCGTAGTACTGTGGCTGTTTAAAATAAATTATTTTCTAATTTTTAGTACATTCTTTATAAAAGCGTGTTTTTATTTTTTTTTTTAAATATAATATTATTACTTATATCGTAGCTTATGTAATTTCACAATTATTTTAAAGAGCATTTTTATCACTAGAGTTATTAAAGTTGAGTTAAAAGTTAAAAGAACTAAATATTGGAGGTTACTTTGTGTGTTCCACGTCTGGTCGGTTAGTAGAAATCTTGTTAACACCCTAATGCTAATGTGGCCTGTACATAAGAGCAGGTAAGGCACCAGAAAGGCTATATGACGTGTAATTATGTACAAAGCGAGTGGTGCTAAATGAGCATCCATAATTACTCGACACTGTAATCACTTCATTTTCTCGTAAGCTGACTCTAATTGCTTGAGGATTAACAGGGTAAGATGTTATAAATGTACAATACTTCACAACGCTGTTTCCAAGCCAACATTTACACGTGCTAAAGTTACCAGGAAACATTCAATTTTCATTACTAATATAATATTAAAGATTTAAAATTTGTTAAGGAACAATAGCACCATGGTTGGTCACTCAGAGATGAAATATTCTGCAAATGCTAATAACAATAATTATAGTACGTAACAATACATTGTATTGGTGTTTTTATATTGCACCGGGCGCCACTTGAACTCTGATATGATTACCATAAACATATTAGGTAAGTAATTTATATTTGATGGGTATATATTATTTCCGTGAAAAATTGGCCTCCAAGAACTAGTATCTGAACTCCCGCAATAATTTATTTTTATTTATAATAAAACATAATAAACCCTTACTCTAGAGTCAAGAAAGAAGGTTGGAACAAAGTAATTTATGAATTGTTCACATTTTATAATTAATGATCCAAAATAGACTGCCAATGAGTGAGGCACATAGTTTCCTCATGTGCTACTTTGTGTACTTAATTATTGTCAAATTCATTTATTTTCCCCGCATATTTAATTTTTTTACATTGCTTTACATGAATTAAAGTATAAATTTAGCAAAATTTAAAGAGCGCAGACGGTTGAAATGAATATGGGGCTCTCTGTGGGTTACTTTCGACAAACCATCCAAATGTCATAAAAATTAGATTAGTACATTTGAAGATAGTGGGAGTAAATAAAGGAATGTTTCTGCGCATGAGAAGAGAAAAAAAAAGGCGCTGAAGGTGCTCTATTCTAGGACATTCCATACAAATGTAATTAAACTCGGACGGTAGGTTTTAAGATAATTTGGTTCGAAAAAATTGAGTGACAGACCGAAAGAACACACGGCATCAGAAATGTTCTCACTAAAAATTTTGATATTTTTTAGTAAAATGGTATGACATATCACACTTTTTATATATTTTTGAAATCTTCTCATCAATACCTTTCATTTGATATCCCACTCAAAATTTAAAAATTTCGCATGATATGAATTATCCGCCATTTCGGATTTGAACAGCTGATAATTTTAAGTTCGCAATATTTTTCTGTGTGAAAA
Source organism: Gerris buenoi (assembly GCA_001010745.2). Lineage (NCBI taxonomy): Eukaryota > Metazoa > Arthropoda > Insecta > Hemiptera > Gerridae > Gerris > Gerris buenoi. The sequence goes on along the minus strand of KZ651175.1, from coordinate 1,409,752 downwards.
TACGGCCAAGTTTCATGTTTGTATCTTTTTGTTTTCTAAAGTTATTGAAACCGTACAGTGACGGGCAGACAGACAGGCTCAGGAACTAAACTATATAAGGGTTTCTTTTTGGGTTTTACCCACGAAACCCTAAAAAGAGGTGGTTAAAGGCGGATAGAGTTTATAACTATCTGTTGGCAATTGTTGGAGATCTATTTTGGCCAAAGCCCATCTCGGGCTGTCGTTGTAGTACCAACAAAAGAAGCTTAACTAGTTAAATAGAATACGTTGGCTGTTGGAATAAATAAGCATAGCATAGGAATATAATTATTATTTTCTATTAAATAAATAATTATGAAAATTCCTTGTTACAGTATTGTTTCACTGGATAAAATGAGTGTAGAGGTCTATGAAATGTCACTTCAGCTATAAAAGAACACGAGGAAATCGATCTACTATTGATTCTTTTGTCTCTGTTTGGGATAAAACGGCTTAAGTTTCCTTTTGCTAAAGCCAATTGAGATGTCTCCCTTCGATGTGAATGACTTCCTTCTTTTCTGTCTCTTCAAAGGGTAAGGTAATACAGAGGATGCACAGGAGCAGGGAGGAACGAGAGCTATGTTCTTTGTCTACAGAATATATATCCTGTCCAACATTACACGTGCAAGAAAGCTTTTCATCTCCCTCAGATCCAAGATGTTGAAATACGTAAGAGTTCGGTTCGAAAGCCTCAAGCAGACTTTATTGTCCTTGCTCTTGCTATCAACTAAACTTTAACTAAAGCTCAAGCTCATGAACATAGAAATGCAAACAAGAAAAGCTCGTATAAAAAGAGCAATCAATATGCTTCTACATAGCTACAAGAATGATAATAGTGTTAAGATTACACACAAGAATCTAATTCAAGGTTATTTAATCAACTGATAAATTCATAACAAACAAAATACATAATAATGACTTAACATATCATCTAAGTTGTCATTAATGACTTTAACAACTTTAACAGCCTCCTTTAAAGTCTTCTAGCTGACTTAGACCAAGTAATTGTTTTAACTGCTGGAACTTGATGTTTTCCAACGGCTTTGTCAAAACGTCAGCTCTTTGTTTTTCTGAAGGTACATACTTTAAATCTAGAAGGCCCTCGTTGAATTTTTCTCTAATAAACTTAAATCTCACATCTATGTGCTTCGTTCTCATATGGAAGTTTTAATTCTTAACGTATTGAATACAACTTTGGTTGTCAATTAATAACTGAGGAACACCTTCATATCCATTCATTTCACTGTACAACCTCTTTAACCAAATTGCTTCTTTTGCTGCCTCACTAGCAGCCATATACTCAGCTTCAGTTGTTGACAGGGCGATAGACACTTGTTTCTTACTAAACCAGGATACCGGAGAGTTGTTAAAAAAGGATACCACTCCTGTTCGTGATTTTATAGTGTCAGTACACCCAGCATAGTCAGCATCTGAGTACACTTCTAATCCTTCAGTCTTATGTTTACAGTACAGTATTCCTAAATTCGACGTTCCTTTTAAATACCTAAGGATACGTTTTACATTTACCCAGTCACTTGCTTTCGGGTTTTCCAGATTTTGCGAAGCAACGCTTACAGCATATGACACGTCAGGTCTAGTACACACTGCCAAATATAGGAAACTTCCAACTGCAGCTCTGTATTGTGACCGTTGATCTGGACTCAAGACTTCTGATTCTTCTCTGTTAATATTTAATTGTCCCTTAGTTATTGGAACATTAACAGGCTTGCACGATTCTTGGTGAAATTTTGCAACCAACCTTTCAGCGTAATTCTTTTGATGAATAAAAATAGAGCCACTTCTTTGTTCTATCTCCATACCCAAATAATGCTTGGTGTGGCCCGTGCCTAATTTTAAACCTGTGGGACAGATCTTTTAAGAAAGTTTCAATATCATTTTCATCTTCAGCTGCGACAACTCCGTCATCGACATACACACCTATAATAAGCTTATGTCCAGGTTTTGAACTTACGAACAGACATGGATCTGCATGACTTTCTATTAGTCCGTAACTCAATAGAAAATCAGTAATTTTTTTCTTTTTGTTCCAACATCTTGGAGCTTGTTTAAGACCATATAAACTCTTAACTAACTTACATACCCGACCAGTGCCGACATTACACCCTTCTGGTTGGTGCATGTAAATCTCCTCTTCTAAATCACCGTGAAGAAACGCTGTCTCTACATCAAGCTGTGCTAAATGTAATCCTTCTGCCGCCGCTAAAGCTAATAGGGCTCTGATACTATCATATCTTACTACTGGACTAAAGGTTTCACAATAATCAACGCCAGCTACTTAAGTGTATCCCTTAGCTACCAAACTTGCTTTAAAACGCTCTATTGACCCGTCAGCATGTGTCTTGACTTTATACACCCAGCGACTGTTGATAGCTTTCTTCTCTTTGGGCAGATTAACTAACTTCCAAGTCTTGTTTTTCTCTAACGAAGCTATTTCTGCTTTCATTGCCTCCTGCCACTGAGCATTATTTGGAGACTTCATAGCTTCAGAGTAACTTAAAGGTTCATTTACATCAGTTGTCACCATCATTGAGGCTTGATACCTATCAGGAGCTTTAAGGTTTTCTCTTGGTCTTAACACTCTTCCTGTTGATGCTTGATACCTAACAGGAGCTTTAAGGTTTTCTCTTGGCCTTAACTCTCTTCCTGTTTCTGCTTCTCTTCCTGTTCTAACTATTTCGCTCTCATCTATAGGAAACCCTTCTTCCTCAACAATTGGCAACTCTTCAATTTCATCAATGGGTAACTCAGCCACCTCATCATTATTGGTTGTATTATTTGCCCGAGTACCGATGTTATTATTAGATGTTTCTTCAACCTCATCAAACCATGAATAACTGGACTGGACTTTTGGACCACTGTTCTCGTCATTCTTTCTAATTTGTTTCTCATTCTTTGACGATCTTTCTTCAAGGTTCCTAGAGCTGCCCTCGTGTTTTTCTAAAGACTCTTCTGAGCACGGCCTCCTAGAGAACAATCCATTATTTTCATTAAAAATCACATTTGTAGATAATATTACTTCGTTTTTAGCCGGTATAAAAACACGATAGCCATCATAACCAGAATAACCAACTAGGATGCCTTTAATTGATTTGGAATCAAATTTCTTCCTCTTTGGATCAGGAACATGTACATAGCTAGTAGACCCAAATTTCCTTAAGTTTTTAATAGATGGTTCTTTACTGAACCACAATTCAAACGGAGATTTCCCTTGCTCACTACTTTTTCCAGTTAGATTTAATACATAAGCTGCGGTTGAAACCGCTTCTCCCCATAGTCCTTTAGGTAAATCTACTGACTTTAACATAGTTCTAGCCATTTCAACTAATATTCTGTTTTCTCTTTCAGCCGCTCCATTTTGTTCATGTGTGTAGGGCATTACGACTCTCAAATTTATACCTTTTTGTTCCAAAAAAGTTTTCACATTTTGATTATTAAACTCTCGGCCTCCATCTGTCAAAATTTCTCTTATATTAACTCCATTCCTTTCCGCTCTCAAAATAAAATTTCTAATTTTGTCCCCAGTGTCAGACTTCTTTTTCAAAAGATATACTTGACGAAACCGTGAATAGTCGTCTTTTAAAACTAAGAAATATTTATTTCCACCCATGGAAGCTTGTTCAGGCTCACATAGATCAGCGTGAATAATTTCCCCCACTGATTGTGCTCTTACTGATCTAGAATTAAAAGAACGTCTTTTGATCTTACCATATACGCAGGCTTCACAGAAGAAATCCTCATTCTTGAATTTTATGTTCTTTTGATTTAAAAATTGTTTAACATAATTTTTTCCTTGATGACATAAAATTTGATGCCAGTCTTCCAAACTTTTTGATTGATTAACACTATTTTTCTGAGCTACACAAGCTTTAAGATGTTGAGTTGGACTAATAGGAGAAACTTGCAATTCAAAATGGCCTTCTTTAACGTAACCTTCCATAAGAACTTCACCATCATCTTCACTGTAGAACGTAGCTTTCATTTGTTTAGAGTCCCCTACATGGCTGATACCTCTAGACATAGCTTTAACAGACGAGAAGCAGTTTCTGATTAAACCAGGGACATAGAGCACATCTGCAAACGTTATAAAAAGAACTTTCCCATTTACTTTGGATTCCATATCTATGTCCCCATGACCATAAGCACACAAGTTACTGCTTCCGTCTCCTACTGTGATAGAAACAGGTTTTTCAAAACTTTTGTATTTCTTGAAAAATTGATTACTATTGGTCATGTGGTCTGTAGCCCCATCATCTTTTATCCACATGTCTTCTTTTGTTTTACTAACAAAAGCATTGAATGAAAGAAACATTTTTGTTTTTCGTTGAGTGACATCTTCTGTTTGTTCTGTACAGTTTCTAGCCATATGTCCAGCATATTTATTACATTTATAACACTTATATTGAAAATTATTTGAATTATTTCTACTGTTCTTATCTCTTGAATCCAGACTTTTCTTATTCGTAGCTTCTTGGCGATTTGAAATTTTATTAATTAAAACAGACTTTTCTTCTTCAAACGATCTTGATCTAGATTCTCGTAGTTCAAGTCTGTTAATGAGCTCTTCAATAGTACGTTCTGCTTTCGGAGTTCCATCCCAAGTTGTTTGAAACTCCGAATATTCTTCTGGAAGTTCAGACAGAATTTTGTTAATTAATAAAATTTCTGGTAACTTAACTTTTTGTTCAGCCTCAAATTCTCTCTGCAATGCTGCCCACAAAGTACGAATTCTTGCTACGAATGACAACAATGACTCAGATGGTAACGGATGTGCTCTGTAAAAGTCTTGGTTAAGTTTACAAAAACGGACATCACTTTTCTTTTCGAAGTTGTTACATAACTCTTTCCAGATACTTTTGGCGTCATCAGGACACATTCTTACTAACGCCCTTACGTCTGGAGAGAGTGATGACCTGATTATTAAAATTGCACACGTGTCCGCTTTTGTGAATGTTTTTAAATCGTCTTGATACTTGAGATTTTGAGCTTCTGTTGATGTCAATGGCAACGGATCTGGCTTTTTCATTGTACCGTCAATTACTCCTATTACTTCTTTGTGCCGGAGTAATGTCATAATGTCAGCCTTCCAATCCACCCAATTTTCTTTGCCAAATAATTTAATGTCTACTAATTTACTTACGTCCATTTTGAATTTTAAATAGTCTAAACCAAATCACAAATCAAACTAAATAAATCAAATCACAAAAATATAACTCACTTAATAGCACTTATAAGTCTCATAATCTGTTAAGATTACACACAAGAATCTAATTCAAGGTTATTTAATCAACTGATAAATTCATAACAAACAAAATACATAATAATGACTTAACATGTCATCTAAGTTGTCATTGATGACTTTAACAACTTTAACAAATAGCTTTCATGAAAAAGTAAAAATCCATTAAAACTACTTATGTTTAGAAAATAAATAAACTAACTTTTTCAGTACGACTCTAACGGAAAGGAACTTTAAGGAATGTAACAATGATTACAGATAATGTTAAATAATATTAACCTCTAAGAACCTTGCCCTAATAATAAATACGTAGAAGCATTAAAAAAATAATCAGTAGCTGAAATTTGGTGAACAAAAAAACAGAAGCTTATAAATATTTAACAAGATTACTTAGAAACTTTGACGGTGATGATCTATCAAACAGCGTAGATTAAGAATAATAAATTGTTCTAAGTATTTTATGTTACACAATAAAGATATTGATCTTTAGGTGATAAAATTTAAAAAAATATTTAAAAATGTACATTAATTTGTCCTAATAATAAAGTTAGAGATAATTTTAACAGGGTTCCATAAAGTATTTTAAAGGATAAAACAGCTTTTATTAAACTAGAAGGAGTACAATAAACTATAACGTATAGCAAAATTTTTATATTTAAAATTATGTATCTACAAATATTTGACTGAGACTTTGACTACATGATTAAGCACTCTGTTAGAACTTGGACATATAGTCACTAATTTATAGCTTGAGCATAGATACAAAATAAAATTTAATATAACTGGGTAGCATTTACCAGCCTTCACCCCGCTCCCCGAGCGGGGCTCATGCGAGATATTAGTGGCGCTGTTTCCTGTTATCTTATAGCCTATAAATGATATGCCTAAATAGTTTTGTTTCCAACAGCTTCTAGAAGCAGAATCAAGGCTATGCATACATCATTCATTCCATAACTAAGAATATAATACTCTTCAATTCGTAATTAAGAGATTTAGGAACGCAACTAGGCGGCGCGTTCCGCCCCGCCGAGTCAAAAAGTCAAAATTTAACAGAAGCTGCCAGTGTATATGTGCAGCGTGAAATACGTAAGAGCTACCTAAATAATTGTTTAACATCTTTGAAGGCCGTGTCCTGTAGATCAAAAATAAAAAAAAATTGTCAAAATCGGCCAAGTAGAAGTGGAGAAAAATCGGTTTGAAAATGGTAGTTTTGTTGACTTCTTATTCTTATTCTTCCTTCATTTTACGTTGACGCACCTACAGCCTAAACTACTGAACCGATTTTAATGAATGAGGGCTTATTGGATTCGTCTAGGGCCCTAGTGCATCCCCCCTCAACTCATCCCCCCCCCCTGCAACCCATAATATCACTCCTACGCTGAATGTGGATTGAGAAACCAAGCTACAAAAAAAAAAAAATAGCAAACATAGTCTAAAATGGGTAGAATCTAATTAAGCGTCATACGAAGTGGTGAGGCTGACAATTATTCGGAGGTATACCAGCGTGTTGAGTAGNTAAAAAAAAAAAAAAAAAAAAAAAAACATCATGACTCATAACATTCAAAATCAGCATAAGATTACCACCAAGTATGTCACCATTTGTCATCTTTTGAACTTAGTATTATAGGTTTAGTTCAACCATATTATCTTGAGTTCAAGGGGGGTAATTTGTTTATTAATACATATTTCTGTTTTCTATGATTTTATTATTATTTTGTTATTATTATTTATTAATATTATTACTTTATAATTATTATTATCTTATTTTTATGTTTTTATACTTCTATATCATAATGTTAAGTTCTTTTAAAGTCATAGGCCTCATAGTTCTCCAATCTACATATACCTTGTCATGCTCTTAACATCACTTTTATTTTATTCTAATGTGTGGGAATAATCAGTTTAGACAATCTTTCCCAAGGAACCGTACAAAAAGTCATGAAATCTTACCAAAAACACCCCGCCAAGTATGTGGTCCAAAAAAGTTGTGAATCAACTTTCTGTCCTGCCAAGTGATGTTGGCACTTTCTCCTGGCCCATCACTATCAACATAGATACTTTTCAGCTTCTTCTCTTTGGCGGTGTGCCTTGCCATTTCCGGAAGCTGGGATTTTAATATTCTTCAAACACCAATACAATTTCTTGTTTCACCTTTACGTTTGCTACATGAGGTTTGTGTGGAAAGATAGTTGTTCACCTTATAGTCTTAGTTCTAGAGAACTAGTACTAATATATGCAGGCACATATTAGAGAGGAAAGCCTTTTAACAGTGTTGTTAAAGGCTCTTCTCGATGCCACAATGATCATTGCTGTAAATCTTTTCCATTATCAAAAATCAAATAAAATAGAAATAAGTAATATACAAATTAAGCTTTGAAGGAATGACCCCATGCAACTACTACTTTCTTTGCTGAGGATGTGTGGAATACAAACAGTTAACATTGGGTAGTACTGCAGGCACACCGCCAAGGAGAAGAAGCCGAAAAGTATCTATATTGATAGTCATAGGTCAGGAGAAAGTGCAAACATTACTTGGCGGGACAGAAAGTTGATTTCACAACTTTCTTGGACCACAGACTTGGCGGGGGGTTTTTTTTTACCACACAAGTGGTTTTTGGTCGGATTTATACATACCTACATAAAGAAATATAGCCAATCGAAACTAAGTAATAGAAATAAACAACAATGCTAAAAAAAAAAAGATAAAATAAACGTAGTCAAAACCAATTAGACTGGGATATCATTGAACAATCTTCAACCATTGGGTGCATTATTTTAATTACCAGTCTCTTCTCAATACGGCAGTTGCACCACTAAATAATTAATAACTCTAGTTCTAGGACAAGTTAATAAAACAATAAATACTCGATTTAAAGAGCATTAACGTGAGGTTTAAGCACCCCAATCAGAAATTAAATCAGTCAAAAATTGCTCCCACTATATTTAATTTTTATGGGGGTAATATATATATTTAGCTTTTTGGTTTTTTTTTACGGTTTGGGCCAATTTCTGACCAAACAGGAATCAAAAACAGTGTCTGTAGTTGGTCTAGAAGTACCCAAACACTATGAATAGCGAGTCAGAGGCTATGTCCCTTAGTCAACCTATTTTTTTAGGTTATTTTGTTTTATAAAATTGTAAATAACTTTAGTTATACTCAATATTTTTGAATGAAACTATGCTTACTACATGCGCCACTTGTTGGCGCACGCCTATAAAGTCAGACTGGAGAGGACAGACACATATGCACACATACATAGGAAAAAAGTTTAACCTGTATTCGGTTTTCGGAATGTATGAAATGAAAAATAATCTTAACATTTTGCAATTCTGACAAATGTACTGACAAAACTTTAATTTTTACATACAGATAGGGTCCAAGTTTTGGTGTTTTTCGATAAGTTTAGCACGTTTTGCATTTAACCCATTATACTTATTTTATTTTTATAAATCTAGTTAAATTCATAAATTTTTAGAAAAAAAGAATCTTTTCTTGTTTTATGATCTCCAGAAATATGAAAACAACGTATGTACTGTACAATAAAATAAAGAATACAAAAAAGAAAAATTAATAAATCGATACAATAAATATAGAAGGGATATGATAGAATCCTTTATAATGGAAAAAGTATATCTGAGTGTCTTCATATTATCGGCGTACAAAAGAAGAACGTTCCGACGATATGTAGTGCTAAAAGCAAGTAGCAACAATGTTCTACACTTTTTCCTTGCAATATGTATTGCTTATACTTTATTGTAATCCATTCAACTTCCTCGTACAACAAAGAACATTCCCTGATATGAGTTTATACACACGTAGCACACAATATATCAATGAAATCTATTCTACAATATATTCAGAATATTATTAACTTTCAACTTACTATTAGATACTATAAACATTTATTATCTACATACATAAAATCCAAATATCACCGAGACAGGCTGATTAATGACGATATCTCTGGAACCACTAAACCTTTAGCAATGGAATTTTGTAGGTAGATTATTGTTGGCCCTTAGGTGCTATCTAAAAAAATCTTTTTACGATCTGCCATCTCTCCAAGATGGAGATTTGTATTGAAAATGGGACGTGATTTATGCGGAACCATTCGCACTAGAATCCTTAAATTTGTAATTTAGTTTAATTTTATGACAAACAACATTAGTAAAAGAGTTCTTTAACGAGCCTTTTTAATTCACGATGGAGGCCATATACATACGGAACCGAGTTCGTTCACTAACACTATACTTCTATGACATGCTGGAATAAAATTAATGTACATATTTGGTGTATTGACAATATTTCTATATTAATATTGATGTTTGCCAAAGAGGGGACCTTCTCTAAAAAAAAAAAAGCTTCTTCAGTAATCAAAATCGGTTAGTAATTAAGGAGTCAAATTAGGGGGATGGGGGGAATCTAAATATTCTCGATTAAGAATAGGAGTGTAATGATAGTTATACGATAGTTCATAAAACTATTAAAAGAAAAAAATATATTAAAAATAAAACACTCCGAAGCGAAGACGGGAATCCAGCTAATGCCGTAAAAAAGTTATTAGACAAACTATTCGCTGAATAAATAATATGGTTATATATATATATATATAGTCGGGCCCCTGATGAGTCGGTAGCGACGAAACGATGCAGGACATGGCGTTTTGCCGAGCCAACATCTTAGTGACGTTTGTCTGGTGTTGGAACAGTTCCTATGTGTCACGCTTGCGTGGCACATCCCT
>KZ651175.1:1364082-1387540 GCA_001010745.2 Gerris buenoi | reverse complement strand
CCACTCTCGATGGCGATCCTTCTTCTCTGGTTCTTCTACTGCATGCCGAACCGAACCGAGCTCGGAGAGAACATATATATTATAATACGGAACCGGCACACGACCAGGTCGAACGGACGTTGGAGACGGAACGAGGTACGAGGTTCAAAGTTATAACGGACACTCACCGTCGCATGGTTTTTAGTTTGAAGGGCTCCCGCTAGAGTGCAGGACGAGTAATTAAGAAAAAGCCGCTAGATCGCAGCACTTATACACCAATTCTGAACATACCCCTCACCGAAACCAAGGGGGTTTCAAAGAAAAAGCTTTACTTCGTGTAAAGAAAAAGAAAATGTTGACTGAAAAAAAATAAGGGCAGAACCTATCTGCCTAACGAGACAAGGAAAGAGAAAGCAGAAAAGAAACTTGAGTGATTATCTCACTTGATAAGAAAATAAGAATACCTTCAATAAGAAAAAAAAGAAAAAAAAATAAAGTACCTTTAGGATTAAAGAAAAAGAAAAAGTCTATGGCCCTGGAAGAGGGGCTAGTTTGACCACTGGACGATTAAAATCACCTTGGGCAGTTCGCAATCTAACAGCCCGAACAACCTGATCAGGACCTGGAAAAAGGGCTATAACTCGTGCCACACAGAGGGGGACTACGACCCTCATTCAGCAATACCAAATCACCAACTGCGAGATTTGGTTCGGATTTGTTCCACTTGTGACGTTGAGTTAAAGTGTTGAGATATTCACTCCTCCAACGGTCCCAAAAGTGCTGTGATATCTGACGAACGATTTCCCATTTTGAGAGACGATTAAGTGGAATGTCATTTAATGGAGGTTCTGGAAGAGCCACTATGGGGCCACCTATGATAAAGTGAGCAGGTGTGAGGGTGTCGAGCTCCTCAGGATCAGTGGAGAGTGGGCACAGAGGCCTTGAATTGAGCACTGCTTCCGCTCTGGCGAATACAGTAGTGAGACCTTCAAACGTCAAGACACGATCTGAGACAGCACGCTTTAATAGATGTTTTGCAGATTTGATACCTGCTTCCCAAATTCCTCCCCAGTGACAGGCCGTCGGAATATTGAACTTCCAGGTAATCTTCTTCTGGCTCAGCCAGTTATGGATTTTCTCTCTATTGGGACGAATACTGAGCATTTCATGAACATCAGTAAGATATCTTTTGGCTCCGACGTAATTACTACCGCAGTCCGAATGAATGACTGAACTAAGACCTCGACGACTAAAGAACCGTTCCAGTGCCGCAATAAAGGCATCTGTGGAAAGTTCCGACACCACCTCAAGATGGACTGCCTTTGTGGCAAAACAAATAAATAAACAGAGATACGCCTTAGAGACTCGAGCTTTCTTAAGGTTGCTCTCCTTGACTAGAAAAGGACCACCAAAATCAGTTCCAACCGTTTGGAAGACTCGAGCTTGCCGAACGCGAGCTGGAGGCAAATCTGACATAAGGGGTTGTAAGTGAGATGAACGCATCTTGAAGCACGGTAAACATTTACAGAGTTGGGTCCGAATGAGTTGGCGAGCTGAGAGAATCCAGTACTCCCGTTGAAGTAATGAATGGAGAGTTCGAGGTCCTACATGTAAGTAGAGAATATGATAATAATTAATTAATAGTTTTGCGAGACAACTATCTTTAGACAGAAGCAAAGGATGACGTGCTTCTGCTGGCAGGTCAGCATGTCTGATCCTGCCCCCCACCCTAACCAAACCTTTTGAATCGAGGAAGGGACGGAGTTTACGAAGCTGGTTAGAACACTCTTTTCCCTTTTCCAGTAACGAAATATCTTCCTTGAACAAGGCACGTTGATCGAGGTAAATTAGACGATGACTACTTTCAACAAGTTCATTGGCCGATAAAGGACCACAGAGACGATTGTGACAAGAACGTAAGTTATAGAAGTACCTTAACCACCAGGCTGTGAGTCGGACTAAACGAGTATACTCAGAAAATTGACTAATAAATTCTGGACTTTTTGGTTTTATAACATTAATCGTGAAAGTTGATGTAGATATACGCATCTCAGGTACTGTCCTTGGAGGAGTAAATTCATGATTAAGAGGCCACTCCACCCGATCTGTTGATAACCATGAGGGTCCATAAAACCAGAGGTTATGATTTACGATTGCAGAAGAAAATAAACCTATACTAACACAGTCAGCAGGATTTTGACTAGAGCTCACATGATGCCATTGAGAAGGATTAAGAGCTTCTCCAATTTCTACTACTCTATTAGCAACGAAGGACTTTAACTTATGAGGGGGTGTTCTAAGCCAAGCCAACACTGTCATTGAATAAGAGAAGGCAAGAACTTCTTGAATGTTAACTGATGATAAAGCTGAGAGACATGTTTTGAACAGTCGAGATAACAGAAGAGCTCCACAAAGTTCAAGACGAGGAATCGAAAGAGATTTTAAAGGAGCTACTCGAGACTTAGCGAGAAGCAGAAAAGAAGAGTTAGTGTCCTTAGCGAGTGCTACTAAATAAATAACAGCACCGTATCCAAGCTCACTTGCATCTGAAAATCCGACAAGAATAAAAGAAGTAGATAATAAAGGTTTCACAAGACGCGGAATTTTAATTTCAGAAATACGAGGTAATTCCGTTATAAATCTCCTCCAGTCATCACGAAGGTCCATAGGAATCCCTTCATCCCAGGACAAACCAGATAGCCAAAGCCGTTGAATGAAATGTTTGGCAAAAAATACAACAGGAGAGAGCCATCCCATTGGATCGAATAAACGGGAAATATCAGATAATATTCCTCTTTTAGTGAAGCAAGGAGTTAATGAATTGATTTTGTAAGAGAACACGTCTTCCTTCGGAAGCCATTGAAGACCAAGAACCTTAATAGAAACAGATTCTGAATCAAAAGAAAGAGGTGATTCACAATCCTCAGGAGGAAGGCTTGAAAGTAAAGTAGGATGGTTACTACTCCATTTTCTGAGTCTAAGGCCAGCATGAGCTAACAGTGAGATTATTTCTTGCTGGACTTCAACTGCTTCTTCAACTGTATCTGTTCCACTGATGACATCGTCAACATAAATATCCTCCCTCAAAATACGACAAGCTCTAGGATAAGATTCGGCATAGTCAATAGCAAGTTGTTTGAGAGTTCTGCAAGCAAGATATGGTGCAGAACGGAGTCCATATGTAACTGTAAGTAAAACATAAGTAGACACAGGTTGATCTTCAGAATGTGTTGAAAAGAAGTATCCTCAGGAATTATCTTAAACAGTTGGAACATTTTAACTATGTCTGCAGTAAACACCACCGAATGAAGTCGGAATTTGAAGATAACAGCATCGATATTTTTTTTGAAGTTTTTCACCGGTATAAAGACAGCAATTAAGAGATAGACCAGAAGAAGATTTTGCTGAACCGTTGAATACTACACGAAGCTTTGTAGTAGAACTAGAAAGATTTACTACAGGGTGATGAGGGATTACAAAAGAAGAAATGACATTTGGATCGTTCAGCTTGCGCATATGTCCTAACTCCTCGTACTCCTTCATGAAAGAGTGATATTCATTTTTAAGGACTGGGTCACGAATCAACCTTTTTTCGAGATTTAGAAGGTATCTTTTCGAGTAGTTGTAGGAATCACCTAACTTAGAACAATTAGGTTTTAACATAAGAGGAACTACATATCTTTCTTCGTCACGTCGATATTTAGAGGTAAAAAGTTCTTCACAAATTAAATCCTCAGGATCACAAGATTCCCTTTCAGGAGATTGTTCTAACTCCCAAAACCTCCTTAAGGATTGGTCTAAAGATATTTCAGAAAAGAAAGCTGAAAGCTGTGACAAGTTACTTACAGCTCCCATGATAACCCAACCGAATATACTACTCATCGCACTGGGTTGGCCTGGTCCAAATGAACGAGAGGAACCATTGTAAATATATGGTATCAGCTCAGCACCGATAATTCCATCCACACCTGAAAGAACATCGAAATTTGGATCAGCTAATACTAACCCACGAGCCTGATTTCGAACTGAGGCTGGTAGCTGATGAGAAGATAATTTACCTGTAAGTTTATCCATGACAATAACTTCAGTAGATAGGATTGGTTCACTTGATAAACGAGATTTTATCGAAACCATCGAACGACCGCGAGCATGTGTAACTGAGATTTGGCCAAGACCCTTGAATGTAATATCCGATTTTTCAAGGGTAAGTTCGAGTTTACAAAAGAAAGAGCGAGTGAGAAAACTAGCTTGAGCACCCGAATCTAGTAACATACGAGCTTCTACATACGAACCACTACTATCCTTTATAGCGACCACTGCAGTCCCGAGAACGACCATGGACAGGGGCTTTTCCGAACGAACAGAATGAGCTTGAATGTTTACATCAGAAGAGGACGAGCTTGCCTGATTTTGGTTACAATTTTCTGTTTTATCATAACAGTCATGGAGCAGTGTATGATGCGAAGGACTTTCACAGCGAAAACATTTCGATTTTGATACACATTGATCTGCCGAACTGTGGCCTAAACATCGAAGACACCATTTTACAGAGACAACAAGGTGCTTTCGATCTGCAGGAGAAGTGTTAAACATCTGAGGACATTATAAATAGAATGAGTTGATTTACATATAGGACATGAAGCAGGAGACCAATATCTGTTTCCAGGTTTAAAAGAATTATTATTATTAGTAGAACCTTGCTTACGATCTGAAGGAGAACTACTTTTCTTAGACTGAGGTGTGGTGACATAAGCATTTTTCCCCCCACATTCGGCATTTTCGCCCGACGAAAATCTGGTTGTGATTTTGAAAGAGAATTGTTAGACTTTTCTGACGAATCATGACTTGATGACGTCATATTTGATGTTTCCATAACTTTACAATAAGACGAAAGAAACTCTAACACATCTTCAAATTTAGGAAGAGATTGAGAGATATCCTTATTTGTTGACGATTTAACTATATTTCGACGCTCCGATTCGAAGAGCTTACGAGTATTAATATGGAGATTACGAAAGGCCAAATGAAAAAGAAGAAAATCAGAAAGGTTCGATAAATTTAAGGCTTTTAGCGCTGAATAATTTTCTGAAAGGGTTTCATAAAACGAACGAAGAGGTTTATATGAATCTGTTTTTATTGGCTGAATATTGATAAGTTGATCTACATAAACCGCAGCGAGATGACGAGTTGATTGATATCTATCTTTAAGTATATCAAGAGCTACTTGATAGTTGGAATCTGTCTTAGGAAGATGTTTGATTAAGGCTCGAGGTTCGCCTTCTAAACACCCTTCAAGGTAAAACAGTTTCTGAACAGGAGATACATTTTTATTTTCATGAATTAAACTTGTAAATAAATTAAAGAAAGGCATCCACTCAGTTAATGACCCTTTAAACCCTTTCAAAGAAATCTTTGGAAGATTAGGACCCATATTTCCTAACTGTCCACCGGTTGTCTCAACCTTGGTTGACGAGGACGAACTCTCGCCTTTTACCCGGCTAAGATAGTTAGCGACGGTGAAGTATAATTCGTCGAATGAATTTAATGACTGATAATCGACTGGATCAGCCGGGTTATCTATCTCGAGTTTTAAAAAATTAATTTCATCAATTAATTGGACATATTCAGATCGTGTAGGGACAAGAGATTCTGCTTTTATTTTGAACTGGCTACAGACCTTGGCATCACTAAGTTTGGATATTAAATCGTAAGCTTGTTGAGCTCTTACTTTTGCTCTTTACTTGCCATTGTAATAAATAAAAAAAAAATAAAAATCTAAAGAAAAATATCCAATGTGGGTACTCGAATAAAAGAGTAGAACGAGACGAACCTAAATATCCAAAAATTAATTTTCTATGACTTCCTGGTGAAGCACAATTTGAATGAGAAAATTCGTATTTAGAATGAATTTAAAAGAGAGAATGTTTATTTTTAATAAATCCGAAAAGAAATTGAAGAGATTATAAGAATTAATTAAGATAAAGATAGACACCTTGATAGGCCAGGGTACAAAGGTTCGAAGAATCAAGCGTAATTTAATTATCTTGGGACACAGTATAAAGACAGACGGCAGAACTACCTATCGATATGTCTTGAAATCGAGATCGATATCGAATATAAGAATATACGACGACGTTACAACGATATCGATATATCGTTTTCTCTTATAAACTGAACTGTTAACAGCCCAAAAAACTTAATTCAACCAAAACCGAAGAAATGGGACACTTTATGAACGAGAAATCATAAGCACCATTACGAAAAATCATAAAAGTAAAATACTTAAATAAAATCTTTAACGAAAAACTCACTTCGATTACATACAACGAGTATCGACCACGATGAACATCGACCAAGAATATCTAATTTCATTCGAAACACCGAAAAAACGAAAATTTAGAATTAATAAAATAATATGAAAATGAAGAATATGAGACTAAGTAACCTATTCACAGGCTCTCAATCTTAAGAGAACTCAGAAAAAGTTCAGAACCAGAAAGAACTATAGAATGACCTCCGAACGAGATCGACCAATCGACACAACACAGATTTTATTAAATTAAAAATCGCCAAGTTTATTAGGGACCCAGAAACTTCGCAAAAATGAACACAAAGATTTAATAAATTTAAATAAAAAAACACCGACAACTCGAACTGACTCCGAATTTGAGAAACGAACTTAGAAACATCGAGGGTTGAATGTCCAATCAGATCACTACGCCGAACACGACAACTGTACGAACTCGATAACTGTAGAAATTACGAAATCCGGCCCAAAGGACCAAATTCTTATGTACCAAATCCGACCGACCAAGTACATAAGTTGTAATTGAGAAATGTTAGATATACCAAAGGACCTATAGAATTTGAAGAAAAGCTGTGGACTGACCTGAGACCTGATGTATCTGTATCTCGACTTGATGCGACGTTTTCAATGAGTGGGCCCACTCTCGATGGCGATCCTTCTTCTCTGGTTCTTCTACTGCATGCCGAACCGAACCGAGCTCGGAGAGAACATATATATTATAATACGGAACCGGCACACGACCAGGTCGAACGGACGTTGGAGACGGAACGAGGTACGAGGTTCAAAGTTATAACGGACACTCACCGTCGCATGGTTTTTAGTTTGAAGGGCTCCCGCTAGAGTGCAGGACGAGTAATTAAGAAACAGCCGCTAGATCGCAGCACTTATACACCAATTCTGAACACAGGGGAGTAACCAACTAAAGAAGGTTATAGGGGAGGCTTATTCAGATGGTTACTCCCCAAAAGGGGAGTAACCATCTAAAGAAGTGCCGACAATAGTTAATATATTGTAAAAATGTAGCATTCAGAAAATTGTAATATGCATATGGTGATAAAGTATTATTATTATTATTTGCCATAAGAATGAATTTTTAAATAATAAAAGTATATTAAAACAAATAAATACTAAAGAAGAAAACAAAGAAATTAAAATAATAATATAAAACGTAACATGATCTCAGGGTGCGTAAATGTATGGAAATTCCTAAAGAGAAGAAAAGCCGCACATAAACTTAAAAGTATTAGTTAAAATTGGAAGAGGGTAGAGTGATAAAATGGTTTCGCGGGAACATAAAAAGATGTGGTAGAAAGGATAATAAAGGAAAAGCTCCCCCTCCCCTCTAACCAAAAATGTTTGGACAAAGAGGTAGCGTAGTGGACAAAGGAGAGGGTGGCTGGGATCTTAGAGCTATTACATTAATGCTTTCAATTGTATAAACCATAAATATTTTCTTTTAGGATAATCCTCCACCTCTTAGACTTTCAACGACCTTTTAAAATTGGTACCTAAAGCATGGTAAAACCTCTAAAAAAGGTGCCTCTAGGAAAAGAGGGTAGCCCTCTATTTTGTAAAATTTATGTTAATCATATTAAATTCAATTATTTTTTTGGAGAGGGGATGAAATATTAAAGGGTTTAGAAAAAGAAAACTCTGTGGAATTGCCTATAAAAAAGGCTAAATGAAAAGCCGTTTGCTGATAACCCAAGAATAGTCACAAACTTTTTTTCCAAGAATGATACTGAGTGAACTAACAGTACAAACGATATTTTACGTCAGATATTGCAAAAATCTGTCGATTCTGCAACAGAGATAACAACTAAAGGGAAATATCCAAGATGAAAAGTGCCTTAAGTAACAGCTTGAAGTGCTTTCAGCAATAAGAGAAAACATGTTATGTTCAATAAGTTGATGTTACCTAATATAAAATACGGTCCAGTTACCATCAGAAGATGCAAACATTAAACTTTATTAAAAAAAATACGTGTGGTGTCGTGGGACACCCGGTAGGAACGAAGTTCCTTACGCTTTTCATTAAATATAAATGATAAAATCACAGGAATAACTACTTATACATGGTGGAGTTAGAAAAGAGACAAAATTAAAAGTAACTAACTATTTGTACTAGCGGAGTTAAGGCAAAATTAAATGAAAAGCTTTTTATTATCTTTGAAGTGAGTGTCTTTCAATAAATAATGTATTGTATATTGAGAAAAAAGTTAATGATAAATTTATAGTTAAAGCAGATGGTTGTAGAACAAAAAAGAACTGTCCTCTCAGACGCCGTCGGCAAATTACTCCAATTAAATATTAAAATAAAAAATATAAATCATTAACTCACAAAAACTTCTGCTTGTATCAGGTTGAAATTTTACGTGCTTGTTTCAATTGTACTATAGGTGATGTATACAAAGTTTCATTTAAATCGTTACGTTAGAACGTAAGATATCAGTAAAAACGTTGTTTTCTTTATTTTAATCGTTTTGGTCCGCTTTAGCGATCTTTATCACTTCATAGCAGTGTCGGTGTTCGTTTCATTAAAAAAATGTATTTAAAAAAGTTGTTTGTCTTATTAAATAGATGAAGTTAGAATTTGAAGGTTACGTTTACGCAAGCGTTGCGCGTGAACGCTTGGGCGGATAACGTTGTCTAACAAACTTGTCCTGGGCATTGGTAAAATGAACATGTGTACTAAATTTCAACGAAATCGGTCAACTTTTACACAAGTTATCGCTATCGGTAGATTTCGTGACGGTGATTTTGGTCGTTTTTTTTCGGATTCACTCCCGGGCTCCAGAACGTGCCATAAGGAACGAAACCAAAAAGATGTGGCAGAAAGGAGAATAAAGAAAAATATCCCCCCCCCCCTTCCAACTAAAAATGATTGGACCAAGAGCAGCGTAGTGGACAAAGGAAAAGTGGTGAGTGGAATCTTAAAACAGGGTTGCAAAAAAGCCTACACTGTAAATAAATAAGCAAGCGGAAATTGCATTAAAACCTGTTACTGTTTAGAAAATTACATATATCTTATACAGAAGATTATATTATTATATGTATATATTCATTAACATAAAAATTACGGTAAATCCATATTCACTATCTTGACTAAAACATATTGGAATATAGTCTTAGTACAGTATCCTCGAATTGTTAACTAAAAACATATTTAAATTTAGTGACAATATATGATTATCCTCGAAATCCTATTACAACGCAGTAAAATTAAGGTAATCAACCTCGACTTATTTCTATTTTGCTTGTTCCCTTTAATTAATTATGTACTGTCTATTTTGTGTCAAACAGGGCTATATTTTTAAAAAAATAAAATATACTAGCTTATTTTAAATTTTTGCTTCGAGCTTACCGAAGGTAATGCGTAACTAAGGATCGTTCTAAAGAACGAAAATTTTATGTCTCCGATTTCAAAAATTCCAAGACAGAGATCCGTTTCAGATATCAGGGATCATTTATGGTTATATTAAAATAAAGGTTACTTAGGTTTAATCCTTTTAAAAATTAAGAGAGTGTGCTTACATCTCTGATTGCTTTGATGAATTACTTTTTTAGTCATATTTTTTGATTATATGACAAACGAAAAGTTTTCTAAATTTAATTTTTAAAAGGATTAAACCTATAAGGTTTGAAAATATTCTGATGTATGAATAAAATATAGAAGTTTTTGATAAGAAAAAATTGAAATGAGTTAGTCATTCATCATTATTTAGTTAAATTTATTGGTGGAAGTGGAAAAGAAACCTACTATCGAAACTAATCCAGTTTTTTTAGTTTGATGATTGAAACTAATTTCTGATATGGAAGTTTTTAATTTGGAGACAAAATAAATTTCAATCTTCATTCAATACCATTGGTACTCTCGGAAGTCATAAACGCAGACTTATATCATCATGCTTTGGAAAAAAAGAATAAGGAAACCTGTATCTTTGAACCAATAATAAAATATATATATGTACTTTATTAAAATCCTTAAAAATATATTTGGAAATTCTATATTAAATATATAAAAATTAACTGGATAATTTTTTAATATTATTTAATTTAAATATGCAGAATTTCAAGGACAAATATAATCTTTCCCTCTACAAAAATGTTGCTATACCAAAAAGAACGAAATGCAAACAGGGAACTTACCTGTTTCGACTTATCAGATGATTTTATTTTATGTTTACACAATGTCATGTTAACATAAAAGGGGTTTAAACAGACGTACGGCGAATAAAAATATTTCTATATAACTAAAGTTTACACATGATTAATGGATGTAATTATAATTAATTTCTCACTCTTGAACATATGTTGTTGGATCGTTGAATGCAAATGGTCAAAAGGTCACCAAACTTAGGTTTCCGGTTTTATCAAACACAAACTGTTGGTTAATTCCTATATAAAAAGGAGGGGGGCGGTGTTGCAATTTTATAATATTACCCTCTTAATCATAATAATAATCATCGGATCCGTTTATATTTCTTTTCGTTACGTTTTTTCATCGCAGGAAAGACCCCCAAATTTCTAAACATGTACGCCAAATTTACTCGTAATCGCCCAGAAGTTTAGGCTCCACACGTCTCCAGAGACGACAGCCAACAAACTACACACGTCATTTATATTTTAAACACCGCTTTATTAGGACCAAGGGATTATTAACGTGAATCAGTAACTTGATGGTAAAATTTCTAATTAAATATACTTTTTTTTTTTAGACTACAAACTCATGAGTTTAAATAGAAAATCGAAATCGAAATAGTTTTGTCAGTGTGTTTTTATTTTCCAAATAACTTTTATTGGGCTTATCATTAGTAATAGTCCAGGAGATAGCGTGGAAATAAGTGACTGACTAACATCTAGCTAGAATTTTGTATATAAGTAAATGTTTTGGTGCCTTTTAAGAATATTTGTCGGCTAAGTTCGTCTGCGGGACATAGCTTGGCAAGAGAAATTTGAAACACCCTTTTTGGTGGACTATATAATAGAATTAAATCGGTAAGAGATCGGCTTTTAAAAAATTCCAATTGTGTCCTACGTAACATATTTGGTCAATATTTGATAAATAATTACTTAAGTAAAAATTAACTGGATAATTTTTAAAGGATTAAACCTATAAGGTTTGAAAATATTCTGATGTATGAATAAAATATAGAAGTTTTTGATAAGAAAAAATTGAAATGAGTTAGTCATTCATCATTATTTAGTTAAATTTATTGGTGGAAGTGGAAAAGAAACCTACTATCGAAACTAATCCAGTTTTTTTAGTTTGATGATTGAAACTAATTTCTGATATGGAAGTTTTTAATTTGGAGACAAAATAAATTTCAATCTTCATTCAATACCATTGGTACTCTCGGAAGTCATAAACGCAGACTTATATCATCATGCTTTGGAAAAAAAGAATAAGGAAACCTGTATCTTTGAACCAATAATAAAATATATATATGTACTTTATTAAAATCCTTAAAAATATATTTGGAAATTCTATATTAAATATATAAAAATTAACTGGATAATTTTTTAATATTATTTAATTTAAATATGCAGAATTTCAAGGACAAATATAATCTTTCCCTCTACAAAAATGTTGCTATACCAAAAAGAACGAAATGCAAACAGGGAACTTACCTGTTTCGACTTATCAGATGATTTTATTTTATGTTTACACAATGTCATGTTAACATAAAAGGGGTTTAAACAGACGTACGGCGAATAAAAATATTTCTATATAACTAAAGTTTACACATGATTAATGGATGTAATTATAATTAATTTCTCACTCTTGAACATATGTTGTTGGATCGTTGAATGCAAATGGTCAAAAGGTCACCAAACTTAGGTTTCCGGTTTTATCAAACACAAACTGTTGGTTAATTCCTATATAAAAAGGAGGGGGGCGGTGTTGCAATTTTATAATATTACCCTCTTAATCATAATAATAATCATCGGATCCGTTTATATTTCTTTTCGTTACGTTTTTTCATCGCAGGAAAGACCCCCAAATTTCTAAACATGTACGCCAAATTTACTCGTAATCGCCCAGAAGTTTAGGCTCCACACGTCTCCAGAGACGACAGCCAACAAACTACACACGTCATTTATATTTTAAACACCGCTTTATTAGGACCAAGGGATTATTAACGTGAATCAGTAACTTGATGGTAAAATTTCTAATTAAATATACTTTTTTTTTTTTAGACTACAAACTCATGAGTTTAAATAGAAAATCGAAATCGAAATAGTTTTGTCAGTGTGTTTTTATTTTCCAAATAACTTTTATTGGGCTTATCATTAGTAATAGTCCAGGAGATAGCGTGGAAATAAGTGACTGACTAACATCTAGCTAGAATTTTGTATATAAGTAAATGTTTTGGTGCCTTTTAAGAATATTTGTCGGCTAAGTTCGTCTGCGGGACATAGCTTGGCAAGAGAAATTTGAAACACCCTTTTTGGTGGACTATATAATAGAATTAAATCGGTAAGAGATCGGCTTTTAAAAAATTCCAATTGTGTCCTACGTAACATATTTGGTCAATATTTGATAAATAATTACTTAAGTAAAAATTAACTGGATAATTTTTAAAGGATTAAACCTATAAGGTTTGAAAATATTCTGATGTATGAATAAAATATAGAAGTTTTTGATAAGAAAAAATTGAAATGAGTTAGTCATTCATCATTATTTAGTTAAATTTATTGGTGGAAGTGGAAAAGAAACCTACTATCGAAACTAATCCAGTTTTTTTAGTTTGATGATTGAAACTAATTTCTGATATGGAAGTTTTTAATTTGGAGACAAAATAAATTTCAATCTTCATTCAATACCATTGGTACTCTCGGAAGTCATAAACGCAGACTTATATCATCATGCTTTGGAAAAAAAGAATAAGGAAACCTGTATCTTTGAACCAATAATAAAATATATATATGTACTTTATTAAAATCCTTAAAAATATATTTGGAAATTCTATATTAAATATATAAAAATTAACTGGATAATTTTTTAATATTATTTAATTTAAATATGCAGAATTTCAAGGACAAATATAATCTTTCCCTCTACAAAAATGTTGCTATACCAAAAAGAACGAAATGCAAACAGGGAACTTACCTGTTTCAACTTATCAGATGATTTTATTTTATGTTTACACAATGTCATGTTAACATAAAAGGGGTTTAAACAGACGTACGGCGAATAAAAATATTTCTATATAACTAAAGTTTACACATGATTCTTGCTATCTGTAAACAATGATAAAGATTTATATGTATTTATCGTGAACAGTGAAGTAACACGTAACTGACAGAGAGATAATTTATGAAAAAAATACTGTTATCATATTTTTTTCATTAACATTATCTAGGCACCTTTCGTATCGTCAACCTGCTATTACATTATTTCTATTCTTATCAGCAAGAGATTTTTTCTTTCTTTTCTAGTTTTAGTCTTTTTACGTCAGTTACGTAATAAAGTTGTTATTTTTTCTAGAGAACGATAAAAATGTAGTACACAAGTTGTATTAAAAAATTTATTACCAAACATGTCAAGCATTCAGACATTTTTATAGTTTCAGTTAAGAGAAATTTTTACAAGAGATCACACACATTTCAGAAAGTTTAAACCAATCTCCTACTTCTATTGAAATTAAAAGTATGTTCGCTCCTCTAGAAAGAATTTGTGTGGAGGATAATCTTCTTTTAGAGTGTGATGATGTTACATAGGAATTTGAAATCTTAAAATGAATGCAAGCGATTTAGTTAAAAAATACTCTGCCAATCAGTGTGGCACATAGCTTCCTCGAGCTCAAGAACGCAAAGAAAAGATCAGTTTAAGAAATAAAAATACATACCTCGATAAATATTTAATAACTTTAGTTCTAACCAACATTTCTCGGAAAAACAAAGCCTCCACTAGCGCCTTATTATTTAATATGTACGCTAACAAGTTAGCGCACATATTATAATAAATTTAATAAACAAACAACACAGCAACCAAATCGTAGACACCTCTATATATACAATTTTTTAATTTTACCCCCTCAAAACTAAAAATAGAACGAAACAAAAATTAATCTACAATTCAAGAGCTTTTTAACGATACATCATATCGTATTCATATCATTGTACCCCTGTACTCTGAGCTGCCAAAATTATATTTTTAAAAAACAAACAATACAAAAGAGCATTAATTTAACTAATAATTAAATATAAATTAAAAAAAACCTAATAACCAAAATTTTTAAAACCCTTTAACCTACAGCAAAATCATAAATCGGTACAAAAGTACGTGTACAAAATTGTTAAAAAATGAACAAATAAAATAGCTTTAATGTATTAATCAAAGCCTTTCAAATGATATACGGCACAATATTAAAACCAAAAAAAAGTGGACACGTGACACGGCATGCGGGAAAATGTTACTCTCATGTTCTCAGTAAATAGAATGAACTAATGATATAAGGTACTCAATTTAAAGAGCTTTAGTGTGAGATTCAAGTGGCTCAATCAGAAATAAAATCGGTCAACAACAGCTTTAAAATCAAGTCGGCTATTTTCATTTTTTTTAGGAAGGAAGTTAGGGGAAAAGTGAACTTTTTATAATTATTTCGGTTCGCAATATGGACGTTGCACGTCGCATGGAGCAAACCGCAAGTTTCTAGCTCTTCTGGAAATGGGTAAACATTAATGTCAGTCAGTGAGTCAGTTAGGCATGCGGCATTATAGTATATTGACATATTAATTAAGTACGATTTAAAGTGCGCAGATGGTTGAAATTAGGAGGTTGCTATCTGCGGGCTACTTTTGACAAACCATCTAAATTTCATAAAAATCAGATGATTACTTTTAAAACATAGCTGTTCAGTTCATAAATGTATGTTTGTGAGCATGTGGAAGATAAACAAATAAGCGCAAAAGGATGAAGCTTATATAGGACCAACAGAGCTAATTATGACCTGCCACCCCAATTTCATTAAAATTTGACGTGTAGTTTCTACATATGGTGGTTCGCAAAAATTGAAGGACAGACCGACAGACCGAAAGACCGACACGGGACCAAAAAGGTTCCCTGATCCTGATGTCTGAAACGGATTTCTGTCTAGGAATTTTTGAAATCGGGGATATAAAATGTTTTCGTTCTTCAGAACGATCACATAGCTTCCGTTACTTTCGGTAAGCTCGGAAGCAAAAAGTAATAATAAATATTAATTTAATAGTTTTCAAATTTAGAAATAACGATAAAATTATCATTTTTGCCATGTCCATCGTGTAAACAGGCTTGAAATTATATTCCTTGCCAAAAATAACTCGCCTGAATCGAGTAATTTTTTTATATATATATTTATATATTGCAATTAGTCGTAGCTTTAATTACATAATTTGTTAAATAGAAAAAAAAGTTTTAAACAAAAATGTTGATAAAATATTTATCTTTAGTAACTAGTTAGCAGGGAAATAAACTCTCGTTTATTGCCTCCTCTTATTTATAACCTTTATAAACATTTTAGTAACACTAAGCTTTCGGGTATAGAACACTAAAATAACATTTTAAAAAGTAAATTTGCAACCCAAATATATTAACTTTAAATATAATTTAATTTTAATGACTATTTACACTATCAATTAGTATTAAATATTTGTAAACCATTATTAGGATCTCTTACGTCAATACAAAATAAAATAAAAATAAATTTAAATATTCATGACTAATAAACCTCACTTTATCCAATGTCATTTTAAAATCTTCTACCCCGCGTCACCGAAAAATAAAGTTAGAGGAATAAAATATCAATCTTGAAATAATCTATTAGTAATCAATAAACAACAAACAAGTTAGCAGTGAAATAATTCGAAGAATAACTTTATTATTTACGTTAGAACTATATAATGGGATCTCTTTGAAATACAAAAGAGCAAAGCCTAAGACACTTAATGCATAGCTAACGATCATAGTTAGCAGGAATTCGAGGACATACACGCAACGAAGTTATTATCTTTCTTGGGGAGAAGCTCTAGGCATGTAACACAGAATATTGTTAACGAGAAAATCCATCCATAATTGAACGTAATGATAGTTAAGTGACGTAAAAGACGGAGGTCCTTGGCCTTCAACATCCTTGACAAATAACCCGACAATATTTCAAAACGAAAGATATATATTATCAGCAGACGCAGACTGGTGGCTCGACCCGAGAAAGATGCATCAAGAAAATTGCAATTTGCTTAAGTGAAATAGATGGTCGATAGACTACATCGCAGTGAATTTTCTTTAATACAATAGACGGATTTCGTTTCATAAAAACCCGACTAAATTCTCCGTTGCTTAGAATTTGAGGTAATATGGGGTAAAAAAAAGTTGTTTTATTTCGTTCAATATATATTCCTGATAATATGGTAAGAAATTAGAAATGTATTTTTCTCTCTTTCTTTGAATATAAATAAATTTTTACCTGATTCAACCAAGTCGAATGCGGTTTAAATATTTTGGAAATCTTCTGCTTAAACTGACTATACTTGCTTGAAAAAATAGTACCCTAGGATAAAGTAAATATGTAATCCGTCTTTTATTAGAGCATTAAATAATAATAACGAAAATTAAAATAAATTTAATAAAATAACAATAATACATTTAATTTTATATAATTAATACTTGAATACTAGAAAATAAGTTTACAAGAAATTAAAACTATTTTGGGTTCTACTTGGATCATTTTAGACTCAGTAGCGTAAGCGTACACAGAAATACTTTCGTGGGAGGCCAAACCTGACTATTAATTAATATATATTAATATGCGGGTTTAGCACACCCCAAAAGGGTTGGCAAAAGGACTCAAATGCGGTCTAGTTGCTAGGCTTGGCCTCCCCGCCCCCTTGCTACTAGAATATATATACTTAGAATATACATATATAGATACCCCAAAAATTGATGCTCCACCTGAAGAATACCAGAGCTTTACAAAGAATGTATTGTATATTTATTTTCATAAATGGGATAGGTTTATTAATTACCATAAAAAAGTCTTATGCTAAACAGGATTATCTACACGTTATACATTTTACTATTTTTTATAGTTATGATATTTATTATTTATGATTAAACAAGGTGTTACATATAATTTTACAAACATTTTTGAAAAGAAACTCATCATAAACTGATCGAAGTTCCGCTCCGCAAGAAATGGCATTCTATTCATCATTATTAGATTAATAATGAAAACGCAGATTTTATGGTGAATAATTATAACTTCTCCCCCCCCCCCCTTTAACACTCTAATCACAATAACCTCATTATTAAAAATTAAATCAACATTCTATGAGATAACACTTAATAACTTACCTACAGATAAAAAACTTTGTTTTACAAATAAAAAACTTAACTTTTAACTTAAAAAGTTGAGGCATCAGACCTCCATGTTTTGGGTTCTACATTTATTGTGATCAATACAAAACAATGTCTCTTAACTAAACAAGAAGGCACAAACTGCAAAAAATGGATTCAGCAATCGGGCCTAATAGTCTACACATCCCACTTCATTTTAATGCATTTTATTTCAATTGGCACTAATCTGAGCCAACCAGGCAATCAGGCCGGTCTAGTATTTAACATAGTTTAACCCCCGTCCTGTAATGATCCAAGCTGTTGATCATTATTACTTTGTAATACCAATTATTTCTATGTGTCTCTCCCTTTCCAAGGCGAAAAGCTGCTATGCAATTAAAATAAAATACCTTCATATCACACCAATTTCCCTAACCTAGCCCACTAGAGCTTTTCTTTAATTTAAATTCATAGTCAAATGGTAGTTTGAAGTGGAAAGTTCTGGTGTAATTGTTGTTTGTGGTTTACTTTATGTTTTTTGGGGAGCTGAACACGAATCTGAAGTTGTCCAACAATATTTCCCGCGGCAAATATGAGGAATCATCGAAAAACTACTAATAAAAAGATTTTTTATTGGTTTTCAGCTTATAACTTGCAAAGCAATCCATTAACGCAAAAAGTGGTCTTGTAGTAAAATAAAAAGGAGAAAATAACCTACAATTTATGTCTATAATTTTTATTTGTACGTCGTACTGTTTTCACGCAAATGGGAGTTGAAATATTGAGAAGGCTTGGAGAGTGCTGAAGTTTAAACGGTTGGTGGCCGGACTGCGCTGGCAGTTAATTTTATGTTTTTCGGTGTGCTGATCACAAATCTGAAATTGTCCAACAAAAATTTTACACGCAAATATGAGAAATCATCATAAAACCACTATCTTCTTTTATTTTTTTAGTAGATTTCACCTTATAACTTGCAAAGCAAGCTATTTACGCAAAAAGTGGAGGAGTAGTAAAATAAAGAAGAGAAAAATACCTACAAATTAACTTTTAACCATTTTTTTGTAAGTCGAATGGTTTCTATGCAAAAGAGGGTTGAAATAACCGGGAAATCAATAACTTTTGAAAAATAGCAACAAAAATAATAGAACCTGTGTCTAAGAGCTCGCATTAGTACTTAAATACATTTAAATTTTTCAGAAATTCGCTATACATTATTTTAAGAATAAGGTTTGTTGCATAGAAACCATTCGACTTACAAAAAAATGTTAAGAAATAATTTGTAGGTATTTTTCTCTTCTTTATTTTACTACTCCTCCACTTTTTGCGAAAATAGCTTGCTTTGCAAGTTATAAGGCGAAATCCACTAAAAAAAATAAAAGAAGATTGTGGTTTATGATGATTTCTCATATTTGCGTGTAAAATTTTTAGACAACATCAGGTTCGTGCTCAGCACACCGAAAAACATAAAATTAACTGCCAGCGCAGTCCGGCCACCAACCGTTTAAACTTCAGCACTCTCCAAGCCTTCCCAATATTTCAACTCCCATTTGCGTGAAAACCGTACGACGTACAAATAAATGTTATAAACATAAATTGTAGGTTATTTTCTCCTTTTTATTTTACTACAAGCCCACTTTTTGCGTTAATGGATTGCTTTGCAAGTTATAAGCTGAAAACCAATAACAAATCTTTTTTTTAGTAGTTTTTCGATGATTTCTCATATTTGTCGCGGGAAATTTTGTTGGACAACTTCAGATTCGTGTTCAGCACCCCAAAAAACATAAAGTAAACCACACACAACAATTACACCAGAACTTTCCACTTTGAGCTCTTTTTATGCACCATTTGACTGGACTATCACCAGTGAATCAGTTCGAAGAAAGTAAAATCATAAACATTTTTATAAACATACATATTCAACCAATTTTTGATAACTATGTTTAAAGCGGTGAAAAATAACGAAAACTAATGGTAAGGATAGTACTGCAAGTGGAAAATATATTTTTTCCGTGGTAGGCTGTGAAATAGTAACTTTAGAGCCTAGAAAACAAAGCTAAAATCAATTTTTTCATTATGTGGACTTAAAAAATCTTTTCATTACTCCTGCCAATAAAGAAAAAATGTTTATCTACGACTTGCACTGTAAGTAGACTTTACATTGCTAATAACAGGGAGGGAAGTGTTACTTCCCTCCCTTGGGAGTAAAAAACCAGTCATACCAACATAAACGGTATTTTTTAGGTAAATTTTAAGTATTATGTTGTCTTTTTAGCTGTTTTGTTTACTTTTTTTTCGGGAAGGTTACGTTAGGTTATCATACAAAGTCTAAATTAAAAACAAACTAAACGTAATTAAATTATAAACATATATATTTAGTATAAGAATTGTTATTTTAGTAAATCAAGTAACTAAATATCAGTTTAAGGTGTTTAAATTACGTGAATTTGTAGGTAAAACTTTTATATTTTTTACAAACTTAATAGCTATTACCCATGGTGCACTAGTCGTAGATAAAATTTAATACGCAACATGGCAGTTTCTTTTTTTTAAATCTCAAGTATAAACTAATATTTGTTACTATTATATTGATTATTGATTAATATTTAATGTTTTTTCATTGTCTGCTACCTCGGAAAAAATAGCATATGCTACACGACTGTGAAGTTTTTTTTCTTTACATTGGCAATATTTCCTGTCTCGCTTCGCTCGACAGTAAATGTAATTGCCGCGGTAAAGAAAAAACTCACTTCACAGCCTAGTAACATAATATACTATTTTTGTTTAGTATATCTTACGCTGGTAAGTAAATATTCTACCAATTATTAATTAGTGTGGCTCATAGCTGTCTTGCGTCCTATCACGTACTTAAACTCTTTAAGGTTTGTGGAAAATAAGCTATTAACCCAAAATAAGGTGAGTCTTAATTGGTTAATGATGTTTTGGTATTTAGAATCATTGTTGTTTTATCTATATCTATATTTTAGCACAAAGTTTTCTATTGTCCTTTGCGCCACACTAAATACCAGACCAGTTTATTTTATTTTTTTTTTTTTACTAAACACAATAATAACCGATGTATAAATACAGAACGACATAATATATTTATTAAATCAATTAAAAAGATGATTAAGTTATAGAAGTATTAATTAGAAAAGTACGAATATATTGCTTAATATATACAAAGAAGCGAGTGGGTACAAACATTTGTAAAGACTGGTTATGAAGAATAAACAATACAACACTACGAAATATCTTAAAATCAGCTATAATATTATTAAACGTTAATAACATATTCTTTTCGAATGTCACATAAATATTTTAATTCAAAGTTCAGCAGATGGAAAATAGTGGATAGAGTTCAAGTTTGACGAGACAACATAAATTGATCAATAAAATCAATTCTAAGAGGTTTCGCTCTAGTAGAACTGTAACATTAAATTATTTATATTATTCCTCAGAATAAAATATAGACTGCCAAATAATGGGGCACATAGCTTCCTCGCTTCCTGTTTGGTATTATTTTAATGATTTGATGCATTTACAATCTATTATAGTAAAATTCATTTAATTTTCCCCCATTTTAAAATCTCCAAATTATTTTGACTATATGAATGAATTAATGTATCAATTTAAGAAAATTTAAAGAACGACGGTTGAAATTTACTTTGCGGGCTACTTTTGAAAAACTAATTAAATTTTATAAAAATCAGGTGAGCACTTTCGAAGAAATAAGTGCAAATAATTTTATGTGCGTAGAGAAATAATTGGGCACATATAGAGATAAGGGATTAACAATGTGCTAATTATGGCCTACAATCGCAATTTTATTAAAATCGCACGTGTAGTTTTTAAGATATCTTGGTTCGCAAAAATTGAGAGACAGACAGACCGACAGACAGACACGGAACCAAAAATGACCTAATGTCTGAAACGGATTTTTTAAATCTCTCTTGGAATTTTTAAATCGACATACAATTTTTTTATTTTTCGGAACGATCACATCGCTGCCGCTACCTTAATAGTTACTATTTATGGATAAAAAATGTAAACTAGGGGATACATCATTACCAAATTACAACATGATTAACCTAACAATATGTATTTAGACGTAAAGGAACGTTTGTAAATATACTGTACTGTGTGTAGACGTTTGTAAATATACTGGAATTACTGGGATGACATGTAACTACCTTGCATTGCGAGGAAATTTAGTCAAGCTAAATTCTACCAACTCCCAAAATAACTTTCAATGGTTAAGGAGATATGTCCGACATGCATATTCATAATGTAGTTTATAAATGATGAAAACAATTCCGATAATTTATTCTCTTGTGAATACCTAAACATACTATATTTTAAAACGTCTCAAAATGCTTTCTGTGTGACAGAAAATTACGAGAAATTTCAACCAATGTTACCCAGTTTTTTGTTTACGAAACCAACCAAAGATCGTGTAAGCGTTGTTTAAGATTATAAATATAAAACGAAACCGCTTAAGATTCATTCAGTATGGAAGAGGAATGCTGGGAACTTGTATCCAAGAAACTCAGTTCATACGTGATAAAATTTACGTTATATCAAGTCTGGTCACGATGTTAAACTTCCTTAAAAATACTTAAGTTATAGATGTAAAACTTTGGAATTATTACCCATGTAACAACTTTTCACATGCGAAAACTCTTAATTAGAGTTTAAAAATTAAAATACACACTTGAAATATCACACGACTCAGAATATAGGTATAACAAAAATACCAAGGGGTCGGTCACAAAAACAACATAAATCACAACATTGTCATAAACCCGAAGAGTCGGTTTTAATTTAAATCTTCATAGGATCTATAACAAAAGAGAATATTAGATACGGCAATGTACAATCAGTGTTTGTCTCGAGGGGTTTTCCCATCCATCTGTAAAATTTCAAATATTATTTTAATCGAGAAACCCGATAAGAAGAACTCAGATGAAGCATCGAAGTTTATGTGTATGTATATGTGTGTGTATGTATGTGTGTGTGTGTATGTATGTGTTATCATCGTAGTGCCTAAGGTATTTAACCTAGAGAGAGCAGAAAAATCAGTCATTACCTGTAGTGATGCCGCTCGGAAAATCAACTTTTTCCGCCATCTTGAACCCAGTTTGCTGAGTCAGCAAAATTTTTTAAAAAATCGTAATAAATCGATTACGTCCTGATCGAGTTGAAATTTGGCACGAATGTACTTCTCTGTATGACAAACAAGCCCACCAAATTTCATTTTGATATTGGCCGCCATTTTGAAGTTATCAATTTTTGAATTTTGTAACTTTGACGGTTAATAATACTGAAAGTATAAATACGTTTTTAACATATAGCCTTAAAATAATACTATATATAGAACGAGGGTCACTGATAACATTGAAGCCAACTTTGGTTGTGTACCTTATCTGCGTTCTAAAAATTCATTTTTATAATTTGTGACTCATAACTCTAAAAATATTTGCCTTCGGTTTTTTAATTTAAGTTTTTTATTAAATTATAATTATTAATAGTCAGTTTAGTTTATTTTAGCTTGAAATATGCTAAAAATAATGTTTATTATATCATGCCGGGCGAGTTGAAAAAAATGACGTCAGAGTGAAACGTAAACAATAACCAATGGCAGGGCTTGTTTTCTTGACGTTTGTGAGCGGGCTTTGAATAGTTACTAAAGCGTGGCCAACCTTCTCCAGCTTAAATGAAAAAAAAGAGTGTTGTTTTGTTGGTCCCCTGGTCTAAGGGACACAACCCCTCGGCGAAAGTTGGCTTCAGTCCCTTATCAGTAATTGCTTGTTGTTTTGATTCTATGCTCCTTCTATATATAGTATTATTCTAAG
>KZ651175.1:1306769-1317665 GCA_001010745.2 Gerris buenoi | reverse complement strand
TTTTTTTTTTTTTTTTTTTTCTTTTTTTTACGTTCTTTTAAACGTACTCTATTATAAAAGCGGGGATTTTATTGATTGTAAGAATAACTAAGAATAAAGTACATTTAAATTCGAGTTAACTTTATTTCTTGTTAGTTGGCAGAAATATAAGATTATGTCTAATTGATAGAAGAAGAATCCATTATAATTATAATCGCATTTTGTTTAAAAATAGAAAATATGTGATTTGTGATTATCCATTTACTGGCTGACTGATATAGATTTATTGATTTGTCGCGTGACCAGATCCTATAAATGTAATCGCAAAAATCCTTTTCATAAAACATGAGATTCATGTTTATGGGGTAAACTATCTATTCAATTTTAATATCTTATTAAATGTGAGGTTTCATCAATTTTAAAATAGTTAAGATTAAATAAATATGTTCAATTTATTCACTACTATACTAAGCTTAACACTATATATTTTCCAAATTTAATTAAAATAATGATATTTCAGTTAGTGGTTTTCCCACAGATTACACAAAAAATTGTTAAATGCTTTTTAAAAACTTTTTTTTTTAACAAATCATACAATCCGGCATATTATCTTCTTTCTATTACGGTAAAACTAATTTGTATCGTTTCTCTTATTCATTACACAGAATCTCATGATAACGAGCTATATTAATTGTATTATCATCAAAATAATTATTTTGATATCCCATGAATCGTCTTATCTAGGAATCCTACTAAATTTAGTCTTATAATAGATTATAACACTTACAAGAATTTTATTACTTTGAATTATAAATTTGGGGAATTTCTTGAATAAGAAACACTAAGTTTAATAAATGTAATAGTAATCATTATTAGCAATCAGTAGAAACCTACCATTCTCAAATTATATTACCCATTCTCAAATGAGTATACTGTTGATTGTGACAGGTAAAGTTAAATACGTCATGACCATTACAAAAGTAACATTATTTACTTTTCATCTAAAGATAAAAGGATTTTAACGTTTCAATGGTAATCAATACTTTAAATATAAACGCAACACCGCAACCCGGTGTTTAAACACAAATAATAGAAAGAATACTATAAATGGTGAAACAAAACGTTCAAGCTAAAAGACCTAAGCAATGTATGTACTAATTTTATTTGAAAGAATCTATAAGGAAAGTATGCAGTTTGGAATGTAGATTTCGCAACAGTTTGTGAATGTGGTTATTTGCGAGAATAAGATAGAAATAAAAAAATAATTAATTTGTAATAAGTGTGTACAAAGTATAAAAAAAAATAAAATAAAAAATGCAAGCTTCGATAAAAATTGAGTCGTCATTTAGACAAAGAAAAAATATAGCTGTTGTGTTTAGTTCGGATAGTTTGTGAAACTAGAGAAAGAAAAGACTATTCTAGTAGATACTGTGAATGAGTTTATACTATTGTTACAATAGAAGACCTTGATTTTAACTCTCAAATTACATATGATTGATGTGAACACCAAGAAAATCTATACTAAACAAAACAAACTCAACCCTATGTTTCACTTCTTATAGGCAAGGACACTGTACAATACAATAGACAAATCAAGCCCGATAAAAAACATATGTTTGGAATGACATTAAAAAAATACACGAGCTTCAGATAAATATTATGTACAAATTCCCACGTTTTTTAATAAAGATGATATTTATCAACAAATATGTTTAGATAGATACTTTGTTTAATATAAGCAAGTACTAAATCAAACTAGTAAAATAAACGTGATTAATTTATGCAAAAATAAAAATGGCAAATATTTATTATAAATATAGAACTGTATCGTCAGCACTCTGTTAAACCCAGCAATCGAAAAAAAATAAATATATAGTCTGAGGCTAGTTTGAGTTACCTAGGAGTCCTTAGGAAGGAAGCGTTCGACATATGATTAATAAGAATATAAACTAGTTGAGTGTTAAGCTAGTACCAGGTGCTCACCTTTGCAAACTTTATTGTTATTTCTGTGTTTACCTATACGGTAACGGAAGCAATGTGTGTTCTGAATCTGAAAAACCAAACATTTTAAAAATTCAAAGACAGAAATCCGTTTCAGACATTACATTAGGGAACATTTTTGGTTCCGTGTCTGTCTGTCGGTCTGACACTCGATTTTTAAGAGCCAATAGCTTTAAAATTGGTTGGGCGTGAAGTCTCACGTAAAAAGGGTTTCGTCGGTATTGTGAACATGAAATTAGTATAGGGGGCTAGGGGGGGGGGGCGCAATTTTTTTTTTTGGCAAAATGGCGCAGAAAATAGAACACTACCCTCAAGTGTTATATATAGGTATTTGTAATATATCTTCAATGCCTTTTATTTGATACCTCACTCAAAATTTAATTTTTTTTTTAAATTTAAAAAAAAAAATTCGCGCGACGTGAATGTTCCGCCATTTTGAATTTGAATACCTGATAATTTTGAGTTCACTATATTTTTCCTTTGTGCGCGTCAAAACGACCTTTCATACTGGAAACGACCTTTTATCTCTTTTGGTTCAAAAGTTATTGACAGACAAGACAGACACAGGAACGAAAAAAGGTTTGCCTTATTTTGGATTTACCAACGAAACCCTAAAAATTAAAATTGAAGAACATTTACATGCAAATGCAGAAGCAGATAAACGTGCGTCACCTTCTGCGCTCATTTTTGTCTCTTCCACATGCGCCAAATAATACATTTAAAACCCCTATAGCATCAAAAGTACTCACCATATTTTTATAAAATTTAATTAGTTTATCGAAAGTAACACGCAGATAGTCCTAGATTAATTTGAACCTGCAGCAATCTTTAACTTTTTTAAATTAATACTTTAATTCATGTAAAATATACTGCTAATTAGTGTGGCATATAGCTTCCTCGCATTTAATCACGTATAATAAACAGTATATATAGTATATTATAAGTATATATAGTACAGTATATATGCAGTACATATAGTATATTATACTTTATTGATTTTATGCTTTTTCAAGCCATTTTTACTACGTTTTTATTAGCTTGCTTTCTTGTTTGTTTGTTTGCTTGTCTAGTGCAAATCTTGCAATCGATTTTTAACTAACTTCCCGAATGGCTAGACACTTGAAACTTTTAGAAAAGCTCAGAACACGATGACAATGCATTATTTTAATACTTATAGCCGTCATTCAGCAGAATTTAATTAGTTTTCAGCAAATTTTTCTATATGGAAAGTTAGTTCGGAAAAAATCCGCAAGTTATTTTATTTGTTTTGACGTATCCCATATTTTTACGATCTTCATTTTGACGGGTTTCAAATTTGTGATTTTTATTAAGAGGTAAACATTGAATGACAGCGAAAAAGGAAAAGTAATGAACAAAGAAATAAATTAATTGACATATGACAACCAGGTTTGTTTACACTTGTGCACTAGGTATCGGTTTCGGCTGGGCACGAACTCCACAACTTTTCTAACCATAAGGAAGGGTCAAAAAAGGGTCCACTAATCCCTGAGCACGAACTCGACAACTTTAAACACCAGGTAGAGAGTGGCATGCGATAGCGTGTAAAGCCCCATTTATAGGTTGATAGTAGACGCGTTAGTTGCTGTCATGATAGCAACTATCGTGGCAACTATCATCGTGTAGACGACGTGATAGATTCAACACGGCGCCTTGTTCACCATACTATTAGTTTCTATTGTTAAAGGCAGGGCCGGTCCTAGCTTCATAGCCACCTGCGTGCGGGTGACGCTCGGCCACCCCCCCCCCCTTACCTATAGATAAATAAACAAATAGATAAATAAAAAAATATGCTTTTTGTTTAAATGTGGTTGATTATTTTAAAGATTTCCTTTTTTACTTCCTCATGTACCTGGGTATATAAAGAGAAAGTATAGTGATGACTTGAAAATTCGATTTTGATGAATTTACACGTTTTGAGGTCCCCTGAGTCCAAAAAAGTGATTTTTAAAAAATGTCTGTCTGTCGTCTGTAGTCTGTGGAGACGCGTGGAGCCTAAACTACTGGGCCGATTTTGATGAAATTTGGCATGTAGGTTCAGAAAAATTATATCCGCGTGGCGAAATCGAGAATGAATTTTAGCTCTGAATTTAGAGGCGCTACCACCCAATAACTAAAAAAAAACGTGAAAAAAAATTGTTTTCCTAAAAAAACCAATACAATGCAAAAAACCATATTAATTAGTAGGAAAAATTAGATATGATATAATGTTTTAACATACTAACACAATATTCATATTTATTTTATCATTTCAATTTCAAATAATTAATTTTATTTTTTTTTTTTTTTTACTTTTCCTCATTACTAATAGTAGGAAAAGTATTGTTTTCACCAAAAATTTTTTTTTTCGAGATTTCAACGGAATTATCCGTTTTAGGTGTTTTTAAGACCTCCTGAGTGGTTTTCCTGAGTGGGAAAAAATTAAGGAACAAATATAAAAAAAAAACCGATGAAATTCTATTAATTAGTTTGAAAGTTATAAGTGAATATGATTATTTATTAGTCTGATAATTTTGATGACGTCAAAGTTTGTTTACATCTGTCAAAATACCGCCAAACTTCAAATATTTAAATAAAATATTGGTATTAAAAATAAGTTTTTTGTTTTTTTAAGAATGATAATAAATCAGTTTGTTCAGAACGGTCACCCGTCCAAGTAATGACCACGTCCAATGCTGCTTCTTCCTGCTGCTAAGCAGCAGGAGAGGCCACTTTAGTGGCCTCTGAAGTGAGGAAAAGTTCCGAGGTACCCCGTACCTGATTTTTTTTTAATAACATTTTATTTAATTGGTCTATTTTTTTGGCCCTCTTACTATGCCTATATTTTGTCAAAATGCAGGCCTACATGGGCTGTTGTGCCACAGAGTTAGTTTTTTTAGGATTAAAAATGTAAAACTTTTGTATTTTCAGTTATAACAAAATCGGAGTAACAGTCGTTTCAGTGATAAAACCGTAGACAGTTTCGCTGGCTATATTATTTACTATCGAGTCATAAGAAAAGTGCGATAGCTGTGCAATAGTTATAAAATGCGAAAGTTGTCCAGTTCGTG
This sequence comes from Gerris buenoi, assembly GCA_001010745.2. Lineage (NCBI taxonomy): Eukaryota > Metazoa > Arthropoda > Insecta > Hemiptera > Gerridae > Gerris > Gerris buenoi. The sequence goes on along the minus strand of KZ651175.1, from coordinate 1,312,617 downwards.
CTCGTCCCAAAGGGGCTGCTTCTAAAAAGTTGTCGAATTCGAGCTCGAGGATTAACCAGAGCAGGTAAAAGTTGTCGAATTCGTGCCCGCCCTCGGTTTCATCTGTTTTTTTCATCTGAACTTCTTTACTTGTACTCATTTTTCTTCTCTTGCCGTCCCTACACGTGGCCATATCGATGGCCACGGTTTAGATTCGGTGTTGGTGAGATCCGTCGTACAAAGATTTGTCCTTTTATAAGTTTAAAATCAGCAGATGGTTGTCAGTTATGTGAAGTAAATCAATTCAGAAATTTTTTTCACTAATAACATCTAATAACAATGATATATCAACAACATATACATCAACAATTATTCAATCGAAAATTTAAAAACGTAGTATATAAAAAGTTCTTTTTATCTTGTAATTATTGTCAAATTAATTTGTTCCCCGGTATTTTTTTAAAATTTAAGTGGAAAGACTTATATTTCAACACTTCAAGTTTAGCACGTTAAACTTAATATCGTGAGTACAAAATTGCTAAACTGATCTTTTTATTCATGTTAAAAACAAAACAATTTTGACTAGATTTTTTAAAAGGGGAAAAAATTAAATAAACTAGACAATAATGGCTTGTATGTGCCACACTAATTGGCAGGTTTTTTTTTTTTTTTTTTTTAACTTTTATTCTTAATTGATCGATGACAGATGTCTTCGAGAAAAAACCACCTTATTAAGGTAGATAATAAAGGTTAAAGTCATAAAAAGTCCAGGTGACATTTCCTACTTTATTTTCTTCCTAAAGGGCAATAAAAACGTATAAGCATTAATAGCTTCTAAAAAAAAAAAAATAATAATAATAAATACATTCAAATAGACATCTATTACATAACTAAAGTCATAGCGAGTTATATTTCATACAATAGCTGACATCCGTCTATTGTTAACGAACGAATTAAACTATTGTACTATAAATTCACACCTGGGAATTTATAGTACAATCGTATTTCAAATATAATTAATGACGGTTACCCCCTAGTACTACCACATCTTTAAAACGTAAAATTACTTGAGTTTCTTTTGTAGAAATCTAAATAATTAATTTTCAAACTTTTATTAACAAATAATAAAATATACCGTGATAATCGTAAAACGTTTTAATAAAATAATGCATATAAATCCTAACTAATTAACACAAAGGATAAAGATATTAATAATTAACATTATTATAGCAATAAAAAAAACTAAATATTATTGGCTACAACATTTATTCAAAAAAAAAAAAAAAAAACATTTATTCAATAACCTCATAGACCATTCTGACCATGGTTAAGATAGAAGTCAAGAGCCAAACCACATATGAAGTACTGAATGTAGAGCTTTTTTATACCCTCAACCTCAATAACCCTACCCCCTACCTGCTATATTTGATCATTATGCCTACACGCAGCATATAGAACGCAGCGCTGAGCAGGCACGCGAAGATCCTGAATAAATTTAATCATTTAAAACTGAGAAATATGATTGGTAGTTTATAGAAGTATATATCCTTTACGTTTGTAGTTTTAGTTTCATGCTTCCGAGGTTCACAAAAGTAACGAGAGCATTGAGATCATTCTGAAGAACGAATTGAAAAATTCTTAGATGGAAAAACGTTTATCGATAGTAATGAAATTGAAATATTACACCACAATTAACCTTCTGTTGCTCCCACATGCGCACGAACATTTTTTATAACAGCTGTAATCTTTAATAGTACTCAACCAATACTAAAACAAAAAGTACTTATTACCGTGTAATAACAAGGTAAAATGTCTAGTTTGATTGGACTACTGGGAATCGAAACCGATCCAAATCTCACGTGATCAGTATTGGTCCAATAAAAGGACACGAAGGAGCAATTTGGCACACAAATTTGCAAACTATTTTTATTGCACACTTGAGTCCTTACAAGTTCTCATAAAAAAAGTGGATAGTTTTTCGCAAAAAAAGTAGGAATGTTATGAAAATAAGTTGGACCCCACTCGGAATCGAAACATATCCATACAACCATTCTTTTACAGTCTGTGCCAAACGAGAGTTATTGCATTTACAGCGCGGGAAAAACTAGGAAATTGGGTGGGAAGCCAATGAGAGCTCAAGATTTGCCCTCTGGATAACCATATAAGAAGGAAAAATGTAGTGACTTTATTTTTTCCCTCAGAGGTTGGCCAATCTGTGTGTCACTCGATTTCCCGTGCTGTCAACGCACTAACTCTCGTTTGGCACAGACGGTAGCTTTGTGCCGCAAAATTGGCAGACATTTCTTTATTTTACATACTGTTGTTTATCTTAAAGAGTCACATAGGTAAGTGCTAAATCATTTGTTACAATGACATCTTCATAACTATAGAAACTCGGGTTTCCGCCTAATTCAAAATATCTGACCACCTGTCAAGAAACCGAAGTGAAATAGGCTTCGGACTAATGGACAGGATCCAATTTTACCAGAAATAAACCCCGACCGTGGTCTTAACAATTCGGCCCTTGGTCCTTGGTGATCGCCGCCTCCAACTCTTCTCCGCTACCATTTATCTTGGGGGTTTCTAATTGTCTACGTCACCGTTGGGGCTCTACCTTTCTCCTCACCTCTGGAGGTAGGAAAAGCGCATACCTTGGGTTAATGGTCGGCCGGCACGGAAACCCTGCTCTATGTTAATTAAGGGTTGAAGCACTTTGAAAGCTATTCAGGTGTTAGAAAGGCGGCCCCAGCCCAGTTCTAATGCTTTTCCTTAATCACTCCTCCAGAGAACCGAGGATAAGCTACCCAGCCACCGGATCATGCACCATCTCCCCCTTGTACTTCCACTAACGAGTACACCCTTTACCATCTACCTCTAATTTTAATTATGATTTTTTTTTAATTCTCCTCTTTTCTTACACCTTTATTTGTATAAAAAAGTAGAGAATTTTAAAAAGCTTTCTATATCTGTGTAATTCACATAATTGAAAATGTACTTCATCTTGTATAGGCGTACTGTAAATACCAAAGCCTCCACGAAGTTACATTGAATAAATGAGGAAAATATCTTGATTAAAAAACCACATACACACATTACACATACTCATACACTATACTACTATGTATTTGTTTTTAGTATGTTTTCTCGTCTTTTTTTATACTTAAATAATCCCTTATTCTCCTAAAAGGTAATACTTATTTTATCACTCTTGTTTTAGAGCCTGGTAGATAGACATATAAATTTTGTAGTTTCATAATTTTGTAGATGCTCAATCAACAAATAAAAAAAGTAAAAACTCATCACATAAATAATTTAGAATTTCTAAAAATATATCACACGATATATACAGTGAGTCGTAATGGGCTCATAAAGTTTATTGAATATGGTCTTATAATAAATTGACAACAAGTCAATAGTGACTAATCATCTGAATTTCATTTAAGACGTACGCGTAGTTTTTAAGATAATAGACGGTTCCCAAAAATTGAACTAATGACAGTCACGAGATAGAAAAATGTTCCCTGATGTTAGGAACGGATTTCTGTTTTGGATTATTTTTAAGAATGATCATAATGCTACCGTTACCTTCGGTAAGTTCGAAAGTAAAAAGTTTATACGCACGAAAATATTAAACAAATCGGGACCAATAATGGGCTAATGATAACCTAACGTCCAAATTACATTAATATCTGACGATATTTTATATTTATAAGATACTAGCTGACCCGACGAACTTCAAACCACCAAACAGTAAATGAATGTCGTTGTTTCACTGAATGTGTGAATTATCTATTTGTTTAGCGGCAGTTAAACAATATGAAATTCACACATTTAGTGAAACGAAAACGATGCGCGCCCTATGTATCGGAAGATAGTTTTATCAGAAACCTTCCCGGGCATACGTCCAACTATTCCTTTAAGTTTCATCGCAATCGGAGGGACGGTTTAGGAAGACATATGAGACCTACAGACTGACAAACATTCATTTTAGTTTTCTGTACGAAGACGAAAAGAAACATTATAATATGTATAACAGCTCTGTCTGTCTGTTGGCATGATTCAATTCATAAACTAAGAACATGAAATTCGGACACAGGTGCATCTCGGCATTTGTGACAACTGTTGACTTTTTGGAGTTTTTACACTTAATATTTCCAAGATGGCGGCCAATGTGGCGGGCGACTAAAAAATGTTTTTAGTCACCATGACATGTTATACATAAATTTAAAGGTCTTGAAATTTAGAAAAAGAATATGATACTGTTAAAATGTTATACTTATAATTTTCAAGATGGCGGCCCTTATGGCGGGCGACTATATTGAAATCTCCTACACTGCCAAAAACATGACATGGCTAAAACCTAGATGGGTAAAAACCCATGGCAAATAGGTGAAATCACCGGGAAATAATTGCATACTGCATAGTCTCGGCTTTTATTCGAAGTTTATGTTATTTTACGACACGGAAACAGTCTTCATGAAATTACGAAAAGCAATACCCAAGATACGAGATATACTCGTATGTGTCACCGATAAGTAACATTAATACGATAAAAATGTTTAGTATAAAATGTTGCAATTTTCCCAAAAGAAAACGATCGAGAAGAAACTGGCGATTATCACCTCACGTTAACTGATACAATGTTATCTAAATTCAGTAGTTCAAGCTCAATGCGTCTGCACAGTCTACTAACACACAAACACACAATTTTTGGACTAAAAAACTTTGAAAAAGTTTAAATTCGTCTAAATGTCTAAATCTGAATCACAATATATACTAACTTTATAATATATGAAGGATATGAAAAAATAAAAACTACGTACGAAGCGAAGAACGAGAACGAAGCGTGATTATTTATGCTATTAAACTCTGTTGCATTGTTTAGTGAGAATGTCTTCTTGTTAAAAACTAATATTAATTCCAGGGATGAGGAAGGGCAATATCCAGTCGGGGTTACCACTAGAAGGAATACTTAAAAGGAAGCACTAAGGATATGAGGTCACAATATCCAAACCAACAATTATTGTTTCTACTTTCCTCTCCCAGGAACCTAGCCCTTTAGAATTCTATTTGCAGATGAGAACAATAAACATGTGTAGATATTGTTCTTGTGATCAAAGCACTCAAATAGTAAACTTTAATAAGTTTATTATCGGTTATGAAGGAATAGTTTAAAACAATTTAACATATTTGATATCACGACATTTGTAAGGAGTAAAAGTATAACATAAAAAGTCTCTCTTTTTGGGAGAAAGTAACACCATGCATATCATAGAAGCCACTCAAAAGCTAATGTGGCCAAGTCCATAAATAAATTAATTTTTTTACTTTCTAATACAGCTAATACGAGTAAGTGTATTATGTTACCAGCAAATCTCGAAATCAGTTAAATTAAAACCCAGTCAGAATGAGTTTTAACCAAGCGCTATTGTCAAAACCAATATTTATACTAGTCAGGACAAGAATTTCCAAATTTGTTAGAGACTAACAGTTTTTTTGTAAATGAAATTAGTCGAAAATAGATGATCTAAAATGCATTTTATTTAACTCCCGTATATTGTTAATTGTAATTTACTATGTAAAATGATCATGGTGAACCTGACTCCGATCGTTCCTGTATATCTATTAGGTTTACCTACCAGGCACTTACTGTTTATTTCTGTACGAAGAACGACTTCGAATCGAAAAATCCTTATTTTCGCCTTATCAAAAGTTGGTTGAATCCATGGTTGCCTCTAAAATTTAGAATTTTAATTTAGAATTTAAGGCAACCAAACACAGTTCGATTGGGAATAAAATTGCCTTTCATTTGATATACTCGTATAATTCGATATCATAACTGATAAGGGTATATTAATTACGTTTACTC
>KZ651175.1:1259523-1271773 GCA_001010745.2 Gerris buenoi | reverse complement strand
AAATAATAGCTATTTACGTACCTAGAGAAGTAAAGGCGTTATTACAGGCCGAGGGCGAAGTTTGAAAGCACGAGTGCGTTTAACGCCCGAGGCCTGTCATAGCGCTTACTGCTCGTGGTGCGTACACTATTTTATCGCCCTCCACGTGTAAACTAACTACAAAAAACTATTTTTCCGTAATCTTCAAAAACAATAAATGCATTTTAAGGTTAAATCATTACCAAAACAAACGGCAGTTTTAAAAATATTGATTGTTTACGAATTAAACAGCTAACACTGAGAACCACTAGCGCTATCTACACGCCGCGGCCCGGTCTGGAAGCGGCCGCTTCTCGAACTACTAGTGGCCCTGTAATGGAAAAACCATACATTATTACCGGCCCCAGGGCTGTAATATGGATCATTACCGGCCGCTCAGGATAGAAATGTTTACAAGTGGAGGGCTATAAAAGTATAAAAAGCCTAGCATTACAAGTTAAGGCTCAATTAAATGTTTTTCTAAATTAACAGGTGGACTATATAAATATTTTATCAGGATGGGCCAATAACCTTTTAAATGACAATATGTTATCAAAATTAAGTAATAAACATTGGTGTTCCTTTTATTAACAGAGTATATTTTACTGATTCTTTGAGGACTCCGACCTTCTTAATAATTACATTAAACTACGACGCATATTGTTGTTGTATTTATTTTTACAAGTATTTTGGCAGTAACTCTTTCTTTATCTAGGTGCTCCAGGGTTTGGTCATCTCGTGACCCTATGAATTACTTTTCTTAATTATTAGAATACAGAAAAATGCATCATTATTTTTACAACAAATACCCACATACACGGCCCAATAATCGAGGAAACGTTAAACAAACCATTCGTGTTGAGACGAACATCTAAGACGAAGTTATTTAGCAGCAAACATACATTTTTAAAAGCACAATTTTATGGTTCTATTATTATTTAAGTAAATCACAGCGCATACTTCAAAGAAAGAGAAAGAACCTAATAAGGCACAATCATTTTAATATAATTAATGGTATAAAATAGAGCTTGGACAATTTTGTAAATACATCAATTACATCATACGTCCAATACTATGGGATTTTCTTTCATAAGATAATCTGAAGGATTGTAAATTATTAGCTGACCTTTTTATCAGTTACAGACTAAAATCATCCTGGGCATAGTTAGTATTAAACATATTCTCTCACAAATTATAGAATTTGCATATTAAGCAAACTTACAAAAAAAAAAAATATGATTATAGACTTATAGACAAAAGAAAATGTCTAGTACGTAATTATCGTGTACAAATAAGTAGTATAGGACGCATGCTATGAAGTGCTGATAAATATACTATAAGGAGAAGATGGACATCGGAGGGTTATTTCAGAGCTCTAATTCGTGGGACAAGGTAAGCTTAGGGACAGGTACCAATCAAGGATCGAGCTGAAAAGAAATCTTAATAAAGATGACTGACTGAAAAACCCGATGGGCAAGATAAAATTAACCAACAGGATGGACTTACGCTTTTTATAATGTTATTTGTTTTTGTTCTCAATTTTCTCAAATATGATAAAATCTAAAAAAGGATAAATAAAAAGGATAAGGTACAAAACCCGCAGTGGTAAACTTAGCGATGGAAATAATTACTAAATAAGTCGGGAGTAATCTAAATTATTTAATCAACCTTGTAATATAAATTGTTTCATCAACCTTGTAAATACATAATGAAACCAACACATTTGTTTATATTGTTTTGTATATTTTTTCAGTACTTTTAAAATGTGTTTTAAGTCATACTTTATTAAACTCTCTCGCTCTTACTGTTTTAAGGTAAAATAGATGTTGCTCCGCAATTTCACTAATAATACAAGGAGGGCACATTTAAGGAGTTTACCAAGGGCTGAGGTGTGCCAGTGTTAGAGACTGCATTGCTAAGGGGCAACTCGTTCACAGGGCTAAATTATTATTAAAATTATTTAAGAGGCCCATGGCAAATGAGAAACGGTTAATTCCCTCGACGCTTCGCTCCCATAAGCAGTAGGTGGGATTGGTGTTAAGGGAGGGGGAAGCAGAGAAACACTGTGATAAATAAATAACGGAAAGGTTTCGCTTATTTATAGCATAGCTAATAGAGCTGTGAGAAACCTGCTATCTCACTAAGACTTCATTTCTTATAAAGACAGCGAAAAAGCGTCATGGACATGAAACACACATTCAGGTATAATAGCTGGAACATTTACTAAATGGAAAAATTTATTATATTCTTCTGCGGAGAAGAGCAAAAAGATAGGCTATGAAGGGAAAAAAGAGATTCAAAAAACAACTTTTTTTTAACCCAGGTGAAAAATCAGGAGAATGTTTTATTTCTTCTCCCCTTCAACTTAGTCTAATTTCTTTCTTTGTTTTAACAGTTTTTCTAACCTCTTCTTTTCTTTTTACACAAACAAATCCTGCATTAGTAATATTTTATACGATGAATAATTTGTATTTTATGAAACACCTTTTTTCGTAACGTTAAAAAATTATTTGCTTTATCTTTATTCTTTTATTTCGCAGTATCACATAAATGCAGGTTTTCCTCATATTTTCATGATGCAGAGAGAGGCAGCTGAAAAGTAAATATTTAGAATTCAGAAGGTAAAAAAGTTTTATTCACATGAACGTTCAGAGGAATTAATACGCAGTGGTAATAATGAAGGTAAAAAAATCTGGAACCGACCTAAGTTGGTAGTTAATTTCTTTCATCGCAAAATTTCGCAATTTGGGGATTTATCATGTTACAGTTTTTTGTTAATTTTAATATTATATTAAATATTTACACCCACATCCTCAAAAGTACTTATCTGATTTGTATGAAACTTTTATAGTTTATCGAAAGTAACCCGAAGCTAGGCCCAGATTAATATGAACCGTCTGCGCTCTTTATCTTTTCTAAATTGAAATTGTTTAGTTCATATAAAAAACAAAAACAATTTTGACAAATAATAAAAACAGAAAAAACAATTAAACGAATTAGACAATAATGGCTTGTAAAAGCATAGGGTAACTAAATTTTTCTTTATCAATAAAGTACGTGATAGGATGCGAGGAAGCTATGCACCACACTAAATGTAACATTTTAATGTTATTTTTCTTGTTTAAGTATTTGTGCATGTATATCGTAGGTTTTTAGCTATCCCAATTGGTTATCGACCCGTATATCCATCCCCTCTTTAAAAACATTTCCCTTATGTTTGTGTGTGGGGTTTTTATGTATTTTTTTTTTTAAAAAGTATTGACTTTATCGTAAAACCAAAATTACCCAAGTTCTTAGTATTTCAATCAGAACAATCGAAAAAAAGTTATACTAATTAAAATGTATAAAAGGAAATTCAAATCCAAAACGATATCAATAATTAAATTATTATTTTAATTATAGTTATTGGTATTTGCACATAAAACTTTTACCATTCCAATAAAAACTTTTTTCACTGATTAAAATAAATGTTAATTACTGCACATAGGTTTTATTTTAAGATAATGATTACTTTATTTCAATTTTATTTTATTTAATTAAATTAGTTATTATTTTTACTTACTAGAACATAAAAATTTAAAAAATCTTGAATTCCTTTTTTTTCATAAACTCCATTCACTATATTCTTTTCAATCAAAGTACTAAAAATATAATAAAAAAAAGGAGCAGCAAGAGAAGTTTATAATTAATCCAGTGAAAAGGGCCTCTAAAGATTAGAATAGAGTACACAGACCAGACCGGATTCATATTTTTTTTATCACGAATGAAGTACAATCACGACCAAATGAATTACTCTTAAAATAAGAGAAAACAAAAATATTACAATTAATTAAAGGGGGGGGGGGGTTAAAATACGAACAATAAAGATTTCCGTGTAATTTTTTTTTGTTTAAGCGTGAATACAAATCTTGCTATATCTATAAAAAAAAATAGGGCTAAGAATTCCCAAATTCCTTCAAATCAAATTTTATTAATTTATAATTACACATAATATTTAAAACATCTGTTCACAACATACAACTTATCATTAACTTTCTTATAAGTATAATCATTTACTTCGTCTAGTGTTTTCCATTTGTAGGTGTTTTATTTGTATTTTTATCAGTGTGTTCATTTGTTGTGTTGTGTTTTAAGCGGTTAAATTTAATTATTATTGAACATTTTATCTCAAGTTACCAAATTTACCAATTTACAAAATAATTCCTTCCCTGTCATCTATACTCTTTGCTATTATAGCTATTTTAGAGGAAGTAAATTTTCTCTAGGAAAACAATCTAAATGGTTAGATTCGTTTTTATATGCACTAAAAATTAGAATAAATTAAAAATATATATTATTACGGCACAGTTTTCGTGAAACAATTATTTCTTAGAAAGTTTTTTGAGGGTAGTGCCCATATTTATAGCTAAAATTCAATTCTCGATTTCACAAGTTATAATTTTTTAACATTTACGCCAAATTGAACCAAATTAAGGATTTTAATATTAAATTAATGATTTTTTTTTAATATTTCACTATAGAAGTACAGAAATTAAATATTAAGAATTCAATGGTCTTATCTTTTGAAAAATAAAATCAATATTACCTTATTGATTGATAACGAAGGTCAAGGTTCCTGGATAGTGGACAATAATGGAAAGCATTTTATATATACAGGGTGGGCAAAAAAAACTGGTTGAGAAATTTGGTGAGTTGATGGGAAAGCAGCTGATGAGCTTTTCACGTTATTTTACGTTGAATACATCGATCCAAGTATTCAAAAGAAAAAGATCTTCTTTCATCGACCATATCTCGCTTTGTATTGGGGCTACAATATTTAAAAAAAAAATTAATTTATTTTATTTTTCATAATTTACAATTTATTTTCCTACACTTTTTTCGATAAGAACCGTATTTTTGAGTTATTCGTAAAAAAAAAAAAAAAAAAAAAAAAGCGTTCAAAAACGCCTTTTTTTTATAAAAATTGCAAGTTTTCAATCGTGAATAACTCAAAAAATATCAATTAAACCAAAGAAAAACGTTATACGACATTTTGTCTTAAAATTTGAAGTTATATCGATTCCTGGGGTTATTTTGAGCAAAGGAATTTCAACCCCCGAGAAGGGGTGGCAACCGCCCCTGGGGCGGAAGCGCACATCGCCACTATATAACTTTTGTTATTTGAGCACTTTCCCATCAACTCACCAAATTTCAAGCAAATCGGTTGTTTCTCAAACTTCGGAGGTATAAACCCCGAGTAACTGGACTGTATATACTCATCCGTAAAAATTTAAAATAGTTAGCCAATTAGTGAGACACATAGCTCCTTTTTTTCGTTTACTTTAATTGTTTTATGCTTTTACAACCTACTTTTCTTTATCAAATTTATTGTTTATTGTGGGGAAATTTATTTATTATAATTTTCCCTGGTTTTTGAATCTGTCAAAATTGTTTAAATTTATCACATAAATTATAAGGTAACGGGTTAGAGGCGCCAAATTGTCTAAATAGTTTATTTTTATTTATTATTAAATATCTGTTAGTATAACCTAACTTATATTATTATCTATAACTTATGCCCAGACGCGAATAACCTAAACTTTTAAGTCGCAATTTCGATGAAAATTGGAATATATGTTTAGAAAAATGACAGTCCAAGGCGAACAAGGCGCTACTCACCCAGAATCGTGAATCACATTATTTCGCGAAAACGGTTTCATCAATTTGGATTAAAAAATTCAAAATGTGTTTAATTTAAATAAAAATCCTAAGAAATTAGAAAATAATTCCAACGAAACGTCTAGAACACTGTGTCACACAAATTGTCGTACTATTTACATGGCTTTTGTTGAATTTTAGAACTTTTATTCCTTATACTAAAGCAATTCTTAAAATAAATTTGGCAATTAACGTAGTACCTGAAATTGGTAGTTCGGGATTGTAATGATTGGAGTAAAAAGAACAATAATCACACAACGCATCATTACAAGCTATGCACATCCAGGGTGTTGTGGTGAATACAGGGTGGTTTGGTGAGGATCAAAAACGACAACGACTTTTGCAAACAATATTCCCTGAAATAAAATTTTACATGCTAGAGGGAAAAAACAAAAAAACTTTACTTTATACAGGATTGAAAGGGTCAATGCTCAATGGAATTCTTTCTTTTGAGGAATAGTCAAAGTTTTTGCAGAATATGTATGCGAATCTTGTTATGTTAGATGCTCTGCAGTTTGCTACTTTTTTAAACTTTCATAGAATAGTAATCCATGTATGTAAATAAAATAACACACAATCTGGAGGTATATCAAAACTGAGTAAACTCGTACCTCATTGAAAACTCACCGTTTCGGTATTGTGGTTTAAAAAAGCTGAATGAGAGGAAAATATAGAAGATAAATTCAGCAGATTGTAATTGAACCGGCATATTACCGGAAAAAGTAGGTATACTTTTCAGAAGATAACAAGCAAGATGAGTAACAAAGGATACCTTCATGAGATTGACCATCCAAAAAGAGGAAATTGTGCAACTACAAATTAAACAATCTAGCCCCATTGAAACCACTTACTTATCCCTAGGAAAATAAATCAAATCAATAATTAATAATTCATTAATTAACCAAAGTGTAAATTAAAGCGAACCGATTTCTTTCGAACTGTTTATAATAGCAAGTGAACAAAATAGAATAGAAACATTTAAGAGGCTTAAGGCTAAACAATCTCCATACCCATCTCAGGTTTTTCGATGATATTCTTATTTTAGTCAATTCTCCGCAAGAATGGATAAAATAGTTAAATGATGCCGAAAAAAGCATGATTAAAAATAAATTCAGAAAAAAACAAAGCTAATAATAAACAGGAATGTTATAATCTACCATTATAGAAGGATAAAAGCTTGAGTGCAAGTAAAAGCCTGAGGCAAAGCCGAAGGAATCAACTCAGGTGTATTGATGTCAATTAGCTCCCTTGGCTAAGGGAATAATAATGCATTAATCGGTCATAATATCGGAAATATCTTACATAATAATAATAATGTTATATTTGATATAGACATAGTCTTTACATGAGTGTTCTGCTTTTTAGATCGAACAGCGGGCCCCAAGAAGGTGTCCATGACCGGAATTTTTCATATATCACATATTAGGTGAGAAAAAAGTTTCACCCTCTAAAAATCTTAAAAATGGAATATCTCAGGAAAGGATTGGGTTAGAGTAGTTTCATTACGTTAAGAAAATAAAATGCTAATAATAGTGTTTGTTTCGCGTCATTAAAATTTATAGCTTGTTTTATATCTTTAAAATGTCTGCCATCTTGATATGGCTGGGCAAAATATGCATGTTTTTAAAACGTTTTATTTAATGAATTGCCTACGGACCCTTGCTGAGTACCAAATGCTCTAACTTGGCCAATTTATTTTAAAATAAAAATTTAGTCTTCTTATATTATTAATGTATTATTCTGTAACATATAAAAAGGCTACAATTAACCAGTATTTGTAACTATAAACACACATAAATGAATGAAAGACTGACTCGTCATACGATATCTCTAAAAACACTGACGATATGAGCATGCAATTTTTGGAAAAAAAAGAAACAAACAAACAAGTATGTCATAATGATAGAATTAAAAAAAAATAATCTCACGTTGATTTCATCACTTTTATAAAGGATTCTTTGGTCAATTGCTGATAGCAATTATTTGCACGCCATTTAACAATGTAATGGTAGTTCCATGACAGGTATTTTAAGATAATTGTGAAATAAAATAATTAAAAACACCAAAAAAAATTTGTTATTGTATATTCTTACTAAATACTCTCACGGAAATTTACACGATATATACATACATGAAAAAGACCCAATCTTATTTTGCTGTATTGAACAATCGGGGGATTCATTATTTCAAAAGATAGCACGTAACTGATACTAGTTAAAATCCCAGATAAAAAGTTGAAAACTGCTATGCTAAACTTGCATCGGGGAATAAACGTATTCCGGTTTATTTTACTTCGGGGTTAATCTGGTATGAATGCAGACAGTTAGATTGATTGTAGATGAGATTTTTCATTCAGATTTAAGTCATGCAATTTAAGTCAAACATTCTATATATTTATTAAAAAGGAAATCTGTTTGCATAAAACTTCGCCCTCCATAATTATTGATTATTGGAACCACAAACTTGACAAACCCCAAGAAGAAATTAATAGACAGTGCAGATAAAACAATGCGGTTTTAGATATTGTAATCTCAGAAAGAAAGAGATGCGAAATTACAAAAGATGATTAAAACTACTTTTTTAACCTTGCTTACTAACACACACGCATATAAATATACATATACAGGATGGCACAAAAGTATTGAAACCCCTGAATAACTCGTCAGAAATTAATTTCTTTGGAAAAAGTTTCAGGATTTTTCCTTAGCTATTCAATGGTGACCTTGGATTTGACCTTAACCCTGCCCTTCAGGGTCATTTAAGGGTCAACATTGTTATTTTAAATGGGAACCCCCAATTTGTATTGCATATTTGAAAAGAGCAGGCAATTTTACGTAAAATATGACCTTGATCATGTCCTTGAGCATATCCTTTAAGGTCATTCCAAGGACAAAATTGTTTTTCCAATGGGAAACTCTAATTTGTAATCCGAATTTCGAAATAACCAAATTATTCCCTTTAACAGTGGCCTGGACCATGGCCTANTCGGGGGATTCATTATTTCAAAAGATAGCACGTAACTGATACTAGTTAAAATCCCAGATAAAAAGTTGAAAACTGCTATGCTAAACTTGCATCGGGGAATAAACGTATTCCGGTTTATTTTACTTCGGGGTTAATCTGGTATGAATGCAGACAGTTAGATTGATTGTAGATGAGATTTTTCATTCAGATTTAAGTCATGCAATTTAAGTCAAACATTCTATATATTTATTAAAAAGGAAATCTGTTTGCATAAAACTTCGCCCTCCATAATTATTGATTATTGGAACCACAAACTTGACAAACCCCAAGAAGAAATTAATAGACAGTGCAGATAAAACAATGCGGTTTTAGATATTGTAATCTCAGAAAGAAAGAGATGCGAAATTACAAAAGATGATTAAAACTACTTTTTTAACCTTGCTTACTAACACACACGCATATAAATATACATATACAGGATGGCACAAAAGTATTGAAACCCCTGAATAACTCGTCAGAAATTAATTTCTTTGGAAAAAGTTTCAGGATTTTTCCTTAGCTATTCAATGGTGACCTTGGATTTGACCTTAACCCTGCCCTTCAGGGTCATTTAAGGGTCAACTTTGTTATTTTAAATGGGAACCCCCAATTTGTATTGCATATTTGAAAAGAGCAGGCAATTTTACGTAAAATATGACCTTGACCATGTCCTTGAGCATATCCTTTAAGGTCATTCCAAGGACAAAATTGTTTTTCCAATGGGAAACTCTATTTTGTATTCCGGATTTCAAAATAACCAAATTATTTCCTTCAACAGTGGCCTTGACCATGGCCTACATCAAGTCCTTGAACATGACCTTCAAGGTAATTTTAACCCTCCCCCCTCTCTTTTAATTTTTTTTTAAACAAAAGTACTTTTATTTTTTTTTTTCTTGAAGGTCAACCACATTCTTCACCATGACCTGAAATTAGACCATGAAGAAAATAAAATTGAATAAAATTTTGACCTTGGAATGACCTTAAAGGGCATGGTCAAGGTCATATTTAACGTAAAATTTCCTGCTCTTTTCAAATATTCAATAAAAATTGTTGACCCTTAAATGACCCTGAAGGGCAGGCTTAAGGTCAAATCCAAGGTCACCAATGAATAGCTAAGGAAAAATCCTGAAACTTTTGTATTTAACTTTTTCCAAAGAAATGCATTTCTGACGAGTTATTCAGGGGTTTCCATATTTTTGTGCCACCCTGTATATGATGAGATGCAGTATGGTATTTTTTATATGTAACCAATAGTTGTTGTTCGTCTTTAATCAGTTTAAGGGTCGTAAGGATTTATTGATTTGGTTTTATTATTTATAATTTAATTTTCTAAAAATAAATTTGTATTATCAAAATGCCATCTCGTAAGTACTGCATACTTTTTATTTCAGTAAAATAGAACCCTGTTTATCAATAATCTAAACTTGTTTTATAAATATAAAATTATTTGTATAATATTAAAATATTGGTATTAATCCCCGAAGGACCTATAATTCTAAATCTGTTTTTTGTTTTTACAAANCTTTCATTGATTTATTCGTAAACATACTTAAAACTGATCAATAGGTGTGGTTGCTTTCTTTTTAGGGTTTCGTTGGTAAAACCAAAAAAAAGACACCCTTATAGTTTCGTTCCTGTGTCACTCTGTACGGTTCCAATAACTTTTGAATCAAAAGAGAAAAAAAAAACATGGTACTTTCAAGTATTAAAGATCGTTTTGATGCACACAAAGGTCAAAAAACATCAAAATTTCCGTGTCCCCGACCTATAAAACTATATTTCTGCTGTTACTAAAAATATAAAAAATGTGCGGTCTGATGGGCCAAAGAAATAGTAAGATTAGCAATTTGATCTGATTAAATGGGAATCCAAAATGGCGGCTAATTCCTGTCTCAGGGAATTATTTTTTTAAATTTTGTGTGGAGTATCAAATGGAAGGTATTGAAGAGTATAGATTACAAAACTTATATCACTAGTGGAATTTGTTTGATTTTTCATTCCATTTCGTCAAAAAACATAACATTTTGCTATACTGGAACCCGTAGCAAATGCACTTCAATCGAAGACTCTATAGACATAGTCAAAGGCAACAACCATATTAAGCCTATTCTTGACATGCTATGACTTCATCAAAGATGCGGAGAACGTAACAACTGGCATATTGAAAGAAGCAAGTGACATGGCTTCTCATTTATATGCATCCGAATTTTGAGAAGGGCTCTTTTCCTTCTTGGATTCTATACTGTAGACAAATCACCAGCATTTTCATTGACGGATTACCATCCTAGTAAGATGAGAGATATTTCATTGGAGCAATGGAATGAAAGTACTTCATCCAGTGTGGCTATCTACAATTTAGAAGGAATAGAAGGAGAAAGGGAAAGCGCAACACATAATTATGGTTTTAAAAAAGAGCGAATTGTTTTTCCCGGCAACTAGAAAGGCTTTGCTGATATTGCTTTCACAGCCCTGCACCACATGCACTATCGAGCTTTCATTTAGCTCCTTTAGCCGAATCAAAACATGGCTAAGAAGTACATGGTGAAAACAGGTTAAATGCGGGTTAGCCATGTTAAGTATTCACCGATAATGAGTTTTCGCAAACAAGGAGCAACTAAAGCTGGAATTAATAAGTGGAAGCTGTAATTAAAAAAGCTTGCTTCTAATCCTCGAAAATTATTGTTTAAAATTAGTTTTGTTTCTTAAAATAAATATTTTATTCTAACTTTGGTTATCATTACCCCCCCCCCCCCTTCCGTTTTAATGTAATGGATCTGAGATCCCATGTAAATGGATATAATCTCTATTTATTTCAAATATCTAAGGTGCAAAAGGCCTCATCAACAATCCCCAACTGGTTTTCCTGGATTTATCCATTAATTGGCATTGTATTTTAATTCCGTGGCACTAATTCAGTTTATCATCTGTCTTTCAGTAACTTTTATGCACTCTTTTCGAATTTCACAGTAAAGCTACTTTGTAGATCCATATTGTCATTCTTTTAACTGAACAAAGGCAAATGCATCGCGCTTATGCATCTTTAAAAATTGCGATAAGTCTAAATCAGATTAGAGACTTAATAAAAACCATGAAATGGTGTTTACGCCACTTTTTAGTGCGCCAGTAAACGCTACAGTTACTTTCCTTGTCTCAAAGTAGTAAAAAATATCGTAAAGTAAAATAAATAAATCATGCGATCTATATATACAATGTGTCCCGGCTTCCTTAATACAATAATAGTGCTATCCATATTTTTCTGATATCTTCTATTATATTTAACAATTTATTTCCATAGGGTATGAATGCTTTTTGGCATTTATTTTTCTTCAACATTGATTCATTATTATTGTTGTAGTGGTGAAATCGTGTTCTTTTAATCAAATTTTGTGCTGCCAAGCATAAACATGCGCTAGGTATAGTTCAAATCTTTTGGACAACATACAAGATCCTAAGGCATCCTTTCGTTTATGTGACAACCCTATTTTTAATGTAATTTTATGAATGAAATATAACTCCAAATTTCTTTATATAT
>KZ651175.1:1246625-1259314 GCA_001010745.2 Gerris buenoi | reverse complement strand
TGACCTAGATATATATATATATATATTCACCGGTCATCTTCAACGCCGGTGAGACAATTCGAAAATGCGCCAGAGTTATAAACAGTGTAGGAGTTGAGACAGGGTTGAAATTTGAATCATTAGTCTGATAGTCAGATTTAAAACTCTGTCTCAAATGTCTAAACTGATTTTTTTCTTAAGCAATTCGAATCTTCTCTCCAGACCGCTATTTGTTAATAGCCGACTTTGCAAAATGAGTTATTTTAGTAAAGAGACGTCTTTCTTTAATTTTATTTTATTGAAACATTAGAATTCCGGGAAATTGGAACTTTATATAATTCTAATAAAATACAAATTTTTTTTTCTAAGTTATAAATATTTCTATTCGAGAGATAGTTCGATAAAATAAATATTTTATTTAGGGGAATTATTTTGTATAAATTTTAAATTATTAGAGGTAAATCATTTTCCATTGTCATTTTTCTGAAAAGAGGTTATACTTTACGTTGCCTACTTTATAAAATACCCAGTTATGAATCCCTTTTAAATTAATATTCATTTTAAAATTTTAAATTTTGTCTCGTTTATTTATAACTTTATTCCATAGAGAGACAGGATTATGCTTTAAGCTTCTACATTTTAAACCAGATGAAATCAGTTCTCTCTCTAAAATAGATTTTAAATAAATAAATTTTATTCTCTAGAACTAACATTCAGGGTTAATTCTATATAACCTTCAGTAAAATAACTAACCCCTAACATAAAAACAGACATAAAGTATAGATTTTAAATTAATTCGGCTATTTTGTAGTAAGAATCAATCGATTATAGAAAATTATAAAGTTTAGTTGTAACGCTTGAAAAGTTATAACTTTTGTTATAATCATATGGCTTAACAAAAATTTGCTTGTTAGGTAATATTTACTCATTTACAACAACATTTATTTACGGTGAATGGGTTTAAACAAAGGTATTTTATCAAGGATAAGTTTTTGAACCACATAGTCTAACTTAACCACATAGATAGTATATGCTTTATTTTAAGAATAGTTTGTTAATATATTTTCTAATATAGCTCAAGGGTCTTTAAATCCTGAAAACTAAGAGAAATAAAATCATCACTACTCCAGTAGTGATTGAAAGCCGACTTTCAAAAATAGTTACTTTAGCGGAGAGAAGTCTTCTTAACTCTAAAGTCAAACTCCACTGATCATCTAAAAAAAAACCGTTTCATCCAATCTTCAATTATTAATAAACCTAAAAATGTAATATAATATTAAACTTTTGTTTGACTTTTCATTACGTACTTTAGCGCCAAAACACCTGGGCTTGTTTCTTGAAAACGTTTTCTCTCCGCTATCGATACCTATTAGTGGTATACCTCCTTACTAAACTATGTTAACTGTATTACCTACTTAATGTTTATCTTTATATTTCAGATGGCCATTGGTTGTTTTTTTTCTACGTATTTAAATTGTGTTTAATTTTTTTACAAAAAATACAACATTTTAATGGTATTTTTGTGTTTAATGCATGTATTATGAATTAAAGAGTTTTTGCATCTATATATTAGGTTTTTAGCTATCCAATTTTTTTCACTAACCGTAAATCCCCTTTTTAATAAAGTGGGTCATATTACCCACGACATATTTGCCAAGAAATATGAACTACTAACTAGAATCAACTCAAAATATGACACAGAGCTAATTAATATAATTTACGACTTAAATGATATGCAATGGCATTACAGAAGATAAGAAAGAGGGAGAACCTCGAATTTTGACAAGAAGTCATTTAGCAGGCATAATGATAAAATTACTAATAATTATTACAAAATTAACGGCGATAACGAGTTTTAAGAAATACAATTATAATTTACAATTAAAATATAAGTAAAATGATTTACTTTGCACCATTTAATATAATTAACTAAAACTAAAGGTGAATACAGATTATTCTGACGTGACGTGGCCACGTCACGTCAGATACAGTGGGACCACGTCAGACATGAGGTGGTGTTCACATTGTTTTCTGACGTCAGACACATGAAAGAACAGACTCGAGCTTTTTGCCCTTTCCGACAATTTTTGAGCCTGCAATTATGAATGTGTACTCCCTGTTTTTGACATGAGCTATTTGCTCATATAGAGACTGGATGCATCCTATCAATGTGGAGCGACATGAATTCGGGGAGTTCCAAAATTAAACTTCTCAACTAGTTGAAGATGAAGAGCGGTTTAAGTGGTATTAAGTGATTACAAAAACTAAATTCTACCTTAGGGTAATCTAAAACAATGTAGGTAATCTTAAATAATCCCTGTTGCTGTTATATAGAACTATAAAATATGGATTGTTATTTATATATTTGTTTTTATGAAGTGCGTCTCCTATTTCATCCCAAGCCTCCTTTCGCGAATGTTGATTTTGATATTCCCGGTTTTTTGGAGGAGGATTAACCCGAACATATTCAATTAACATGTCTTAAAAAGAAATCACCGTCCAAAAAAACCATCTTCAAAAATAATCACTAAAAACGGTATTTAAAATCGTAATAATAAAGCACCTGACTCTTCTGGTGCCTTCCCACATCTGAAGAAATATCTGGAACTTTAGATATCCTTCTCATGCGCCATAAGGCGTGTGGCGTCAGATAGCATCATATCTCGCGTTCCCACGTCACGTCAGAACAATGTGAACATAGACTCACAAAACCCTGTGTTACTTTTTTATATCACATGCATTATGACGTGGGCCCATGTAACGTCAGAATAGTCTGTACACACCTTAAGTCCGTAGTGCAATAGCCCATGAATGACCTAGGCCTGCCCCTGCCAAAGGCCAAATACAACTACCGGATAAGCACAGTTTAAATAATTTAAACTTTAAAGTCGATGTATATTAAAATATATTTAATTATCAAAGGGTATTTTTTAATAGTTACGTCAACATCTGTTTTCACCTTACAATTAATTATTGGTATGCGCATACCTACACAAAAGCCACATAAGCAAAATTTATATTGTAATGCAAGATGAGAACAGAGCCTAGCCTCCCGGACCTCCTGAGTGAGAAGCAAACATACATGTGAAAATTATAAAATAAATATACAATTAATTCGTCTTTTCATATGTAAACATTAAAAGTTTAATTATATATCCCCGCTATTTAATCAGTTAATTACCGTAGATTAAATTATAATAACTCTACTTTCCTTCCGAGCTTACCGAAGGTAACGGAAGCATCGTATTAACTTTTGAGAACGGAAAAGTTTTATGTCTCCGATTTTAAAAATTCCAAGACAGAAATCCGTTTCAGACATCAGGGAACATTTTTGGTTCCGTGTCTGTCTGTCTGTGTGTCCGCGAATAATGAAACGTGCGACAATAACTTGAGTAAATGTCAACTGATTTTGAAAAAAATTTGGTTGTCATGTTTATTTTACCAATGCTCAGGATGAGTTCGTGGACAACGTTATCTGTTCAAGCATTCACGCGCAACGCTCGCGTAATCGTAAACTTCAAATTGAAAATTGGAATTTTAGGTCGGGAAAGAAATCAAACTTCATCTATTCAATGAGACAAACATTTTTTTCAAAAACAATTTTTCAGTAAAACCAACAGCGACATCCCTATAATGTGTTGAAGGTCGCTAAAAACTGTTAATAGTTTTTAAACAATACAATAATAAAGTAATTTGTATAAAGTTAATGTTAATATAACAAAGTACATGATAGGATACGAGGGAGCTATGTGCCACACTAATTAGCAGTCTATTTTTAGTTTTTATTGTATAAAAAAAAAACTTTAAAAACATTAATTATTTTCAAAAAATTTTATAAATTTTAGACAATACATAATTCATTTTTTAGGTTTATTTTTCCTTTCAATCAAAGAGTTGACCTCTACAAAAACCAAATTACATATTATAATTTTGATACATTATGTCCTCATCAAATAAGAAAAATTCGAGATTTTATGAGCATTACCTGCAATTGACGGGTTGAAAATATAAACAAGTAAGGCGCGTTTTACGTAAGTACGTGAGACGATAATCGCCGGTTTTTGTACGAATAAGTTTAAATATTAAGTGTAATAGATGCATATTCTTTTTCTAGACTTCAAGACCTTTAAATTGATGTATAGCATGCCATGATAACTTAAATCTTTTATTTAGTCACCCCTCTTATTGGCCGCCATCTTGAAAATATTACGAGTGTTATTTTAATAGTTGCATATTCCTTTTCTAGACTTCAAGACCTTTAAATTGATGTATAACATGCCATGGTAACTAAAAACGTTTTTCTAGTCACCCGCCATATTGGCCCTCTTGGAAATATTAAGTGTATAAACTCCAAAATTTGTCCAGTTGTCTAAAATGCCGAGATGTACCTGTGTGCCAAATGTCATGTTTCTAGCTATAGTAGTTTATGAATTGAAACAAGCCAAAGGACAGACAGACAGAGCCGTTATTATATAAGGTTTCTTTTTTACTTTGTACAGAAACCTAAAAGGAGTGCTTCCAATTTTGATAGCATAATACAAAAAAAAAAAAAAATCCCTTAATTATTATTATGAACTACAAAAGGTTTAGGATCACATTCTAATTATGTTTTCATTGTTTATAAATGCCCCAGATGACAAAGATTACAAACGTTCATAGCTGGCCGAACTTATTTAAGTAAGTTAGGCAGCTAAATTAATTAAAAGCACATAAAAATATTTTTTTTTTAGAGTTTCGTTGGTAACACCAACAGTTACGAAACCATAAGCTTTTCTTATAGTTCAGTTCTTGTGTCTGTCTGCCACTTAACGGTTCCAATAAAATGTAAGTCAAAAGAGAAAAAAACATGAAACTTTGCAGTATTAGGAAATAGGAAAAATTATTGAGAACTCAAAAATATCAGCTGTACAAAAATTACAGGAATGTTTCTACTCTTTTAATTTAAACAAAATTAAGTGGGGTATAAAATGAAAGATATTAAAAATAGATAACAAAACTATTTAGTACTAGTTGAAATAGTTTAAATTGTCCACACAATCTTGTCAAAAACCTCACAATTTAAAAAAAATATAAATGTGCGGGTATGTAGGGCCAGAAAAAAAATGATTTGTTTCTTTAGTAAATTTGTTTAGTTGTTTTAATAAAAATAAGAGCAGTTATTCAAGATATAATGATATTAACAAGGAGGAACAATAATTAACTATACATACGCAATTGACTTTCTCGTATTTCTCGAAAAAAAACAAGAAGAAAGAAAAGTAACAACAGGAAAGAAAAGTATAATACTAATATTGAAGACAAGATATAAGGCATTACCTAAACAATGTTGTCAGGAACATTATACTAATAAGAGTAAAGTCAGTAAAAACAGAGAATTTCAAATGCAATTAGATTGAGAAAGAAAACATAAAAAGTAATTTAATATGGTTTATGAGCAATAAAATAATGTTTAAGCCGGTATGTGTTGAATGGAGTGGTCGAGGGAGACCAGGAGTGACCTTGGTCGAGTTCAAGGCGGAACCATTGAGTCGTGTGATGAGACGCTACTAGGAGGGGGAACTTAGCACGGCTGACTACTGTTATACCACGCCTAGTAGACTATGTGCTAGACGCTTCCACACTCTGTTAAGGGCTAGCGCCAGCAAGCCGGCTCACAAGAAAAATCAGCAATTTGTAGTAAAATTTAAAATTTAGAATGTGGATGAGGACGTAGCATAGCTCGCTTATTGTTGCCAATTGGAAGTGAAGCAAAACGTTTCTTGTTTTCATTAAAAAAAAAACAAGCTAAGCTACGAAAAGAGCAAACAATGTCCAGCTCAAGAAGACAAATAACAAAAAAAGAACATAGATAGTTAAAGATTGCAACAAAAAAAACAATTATTTGTGTTTTTATGCATCAACCTAAGCCACTAATGATCGTATTTAAGTATAATATTATCATGTTGTGATAAAAAATAAATAAATAAATAAATAGGTAATAAAAGATTTTGTTACAATTTCAATTCAAGTTAGTAGAGATTTAAGGTAACGATCAATTTATATCATAAGGCAATAAAGATGGTAATGGGATCACATGTCAGAGATGTTACCAGTTCAAGGGGAACCCAAAACTGAGAGGCTTTGTGTTTGAGCCATACAAACATATGTTTGCCTTGTTACAGCACTTAGCACAGCGGGAGTACAATCGATATCAACAGGAAACTACTATAGCGAGCCCTTAAACCCTCCTGCAGCAAGGCTCTCTAACGGCTAGAGCATTATTTATTCAGTTTTAGAACCACCTGAGACCACACCTCCAAGGCAAATATCAGGTAATACCTTTAGCCCCCTTTTGCTCCAAGCATTAAACAACTACCAGGAAAATACCACCAAGTAAGGGTTCAATACTATGATAATTTAGAAAGGAAACTTTTTGAAAACTAAAAGAACACACTTAAGGAAGAAGATAAGATTGATGAGATTCAAATACGTGACCAGAATATAAATAAAGTAAAATTTAAATTAATATAGACAAGTAAATAAGATTGAACAAAATGTACATTGAATACAATAATAAACGTAAACTTTAAAAAGGTTAATATCACANGAACAATTATTGAACTAGTCTGAGAATTTTTGAAAGGTTTCTTTCGTGTTCGAAGGAAACCCTATTTCTCCGTCAACTATCAATTACAAGAAAACCATTGCAAGCAAGCTTTTATTCAAATCATTATTCAAAACGATTTTTTTTTTTAAATAAAATAATAGGAGCCTCTGCCCTACTCGCTCCGCTTGTCAACCCCAAAAAGGCGGCCTCACCACATCAGGGTGACGGACAGCACTATGTAGAATATATTATAAGTCTAGGAGTAGGGCATTACGAAGTGGTTGTGAATTAAAAGACAGGAAATTACATGGGAAAGACATGGAATGAAAAACATTACCGTCTAATTGTATAAATAAAAAAATCGGGTACAGGGTACCTTAGAACTTTTCCTCACTTTAGAGGCCACCAAAGTGGCCTCTCCTGCTGCGAAGCAGCATGAGGAAGCAGCATTGGACGTGGTCAGTACTTGGATGGGTGACCGTTCTGAACTAACTTCTTATCATTCTTTAAAAAAACATTATTTTTAATACCTATTTTTTTTATTTAATTATTTGAAGTTTGGCGGTATTTTGACAGATGTAAACAAACTTTGACGTCATCAAAATTATCGCACTAATAAATAAATACATTCGCTTATAACTTTTAAGCCTCGTCCAGACTGCCGAACCGAACAGAGCAAACGAGCCAAGCAATAGTCTCTGGGCATGCTCAGTCTAAAGTACGCCTGCGTATCTCTGACTGGGCATGCGCAGAGACCAATGCTTGGCTTGTTTCTTATGTTCTGTTCGGCAGTCTGGACGAGGCTTTAAACTAATTAATGGAATTTCATCAGGGTTTTTCATATTTGTTTTTAAATTTGTTAAATTTTTTCCTATAGCTCGCTTATTGTTGCCAATTGGAAGTGAAGCTACTTTTTTATATCACATGCATTATGACGTGGGCCCATGTAACGTCAGAATAGTCTGTACACACCTTAAGTCCGTAGTGCAATAGCCCATGAATGACCTAGGCCTGCCCCTGCCAAAGGCCAAATACAACTACCGGATAAGCACAGTTTAAATAATTTAAACTTTAAAGTCGATGTATATTAAAATATATTTAATTATCAAAGGGTATTTTTTAATAGTTACGTCAACATCTGTTTTCACCTTACAATTAATTATTGGTATGCGCATACCTACACAAAAGCCACATAAGCAAAATTTATATTGTAATGCAAGATGAGAACAGAGCCTAGCCTCCCGGACCTCCTGAGTGAGAAGCAAACATACATGTGAAAATTATAAAATAAATATACAATTAATTCGTCTTTTCATATGTAAACATTAAAAGTTTAATTATATATCCCCGCTATTTAATCAGTTAATTACCGTAGATTAAATTATAATAACTCTACTTTCCTTCCGAGCTTACCGAAGGTAACGGAAGCATCGTATTAACTTTTGAGAACGGAAAAGTTTTATGTCTCCGATTTTAAAAATTCCAAGACAGAAATCCGTTTCAGACATCAGGGAACATTTTTGGTTCCGTGTCTGTCTGTCTGTGTGTCCGCGAATAATGAAACGTGCGACAATAACTTGAGTAAATGTCAACTGATTTTGAAAAAAATTTGGTTGTCATGTTTATTTTACCAATGCTCAGGATGAGTTCGTGGACAACGTTATCTGTTCAAGCATTCACGCGCAACGCTCGCGTAATCGTAAACTTCAAATTGAAAATTGGAATTTTAGGTCGGGAAAGAAATCAAACTTCATCTATTCAATGAGACAAACATTTTTTTCAAAAACAATTTTTCAGTAAAACCAACAGCGACATCCCTATAATGTGTTGAAGGTCGCTAAAAACTGTTAATAGTTTTTAAACAATACAATAATAAAGTAATTTGTATAAAGTTAATGTTAATATAACAAAGTACATGATAGGATACGAGGGAGCTATGTGCCACACTAATTAGCAGTCTATTTTTAGTTTTTATTGTATAAAAAAAAAACTTTAAAAACATTAATTATTTTCAAAAAATTTTATAAATTTTAGACAATACATAATTCATTTTTTAGGTTTATTTTTCCTTTCAATCAAAGAGTTGACCTCTACAAAAACCAAATTACATATTATAATTTTGATACATTATGTCCTCATCAAATAAGAAAAATTCGAGATTTTATGAGCATTACCTGCAATTGACGGGTTGAAAATATAAACAAGTAAGGCGCGTTTTACGTAAGTACGTGAGACGATAATCGCCGGTTTTTGTACGAATAAGTTTAAATATTAAGTGTAATAGATGCATATTCTTTTTCTAGACTTCAAGACCTTTAAATTGATGTATAGCATGCCATGATAACTNGTTGCTATCAAATTCACCCATCAAAGAGAACTCAACTAAAAGCGATTTGCCAATACTGTTGTAGTAACAGTAATAATATCTAGCATATGTAGACTGAAACCTAAGGGGCAACTTTTAATTAAGATACTACTGAGGTAATCTTGTGGTGAAGACGTTTAAAATAAAATAAAAAAATTAAGTTTATTTTGTCTTTTCTGGCTCCGTGGGTGGTAAACATTTTCTTCTTAATTTGTTGTTGATTTCAATTCTTAATTAAATTGATTATTGAACTAGCGTAGTGAATTAATAACTGGCTTAAAAATTGATCGATTTGAACAAAATTCGGCACTCTGGTGCATACCAATATTTGTGACAACTGTATAGTGTTTGGTAATTCTACACTGAATATTGTCAAGAACAAAATGATTTTTAGCCAGTACGATATATTATACATCAATTTTAAGGGCTTTAGGTGTAGAAAAAGAATGTGTTATTATTAAAATTTCACTCTTAATATTTTTAAGATGGCGGACGATTAAACAAAAAAAAAACGACTACGGGGTACCTCGGAACTTTTCCTCACTTCAGAGGCCACTAAACTACATACATACAGACGTCATGCTGAAAACCACTCAGGAGGTGTTAAAAAACACCTAAAACGTATAATTCGTATAAAATTTTTGGTGAAAACAATACTTTTCCTACTATAGGTAGTGAGGAAAATTAAAAACATTATTTTTAATATACATATATTCTTTTTAATTATTTTAATTTTGACAGAAGTAACCAAAATTTGGCGTTTAACAAAAGTAACGCACTAATTAATAACTATTTTCGCTTATAACTTATAAATAAATGGAATTTCATCGAATTTTTTTATATTTGTTCCTTAATTTTTCCGGTTCCAACCATATGCTAGATGTCAGAAACGTTTCAATACTTTCAGTATTATTAACCGTGAAAGTTTCAAAATTCAAAAATTTATAACTTCAAAATGGCGGCCAATATCAAAATGAAATTTTGTGGGCTTGTTTGTCATACAGAAAGATATTCGTGCCAAATTTAAACTAAATCAGGACTATTTTCAATTTTTTTTAAAGGTTTGCTGACTCAGCAAACTGGGTCAAAGATAGCGGAAAAAGTTGATTTTCAGGGCGGCACCACTTCATTAAGCACTGATTTTTCATTAAGTTTCAACTCTCTAGGTTAAATACCTTGGGCGTTACGATGATAACATGCACGCATACATACATACCGACGTCATGCTAAAAACCACTCAAGAGGTCGTAGAAAAATTTTGGGTGAAAACAATACTTTTCCTAGATACTTTGGGAGATGGTGAGGAAAAGTAAAAAAGTGGGTATTACGGCATGACCGTCACCATGATCTTCATTCTCTTAATAAAATAATAAAAATCAACGTAATAATTTGCAACTTCGCAGATTACATAATTATACATTATACATACTATGATCACTAGTATTTGCACCGATATCTTTGAGACCCAAAGTTGAATGCTCTACCACGATGCTAGGAATGATGTTCAGAGATTGAGTTAATTTATTGAGTTAATAATTAGATAATTTGTAATAAATTATGCTATGTATTTTATTTTAAATTTTAAGGAATTATGTCGTCACTAAATTTACAATTTTTTTAAATTAGATTTACAGGACATTTTTTCCATTCGACTCATCATTGACAGTTGTTAAAAGATATAAAATCTATCCCTTCTTTAATATTTTCAATTAAAGAAAAAGAAAAAATAAAAATTGGAAAATTTCAAAATCAAATAAAATTTGAATGCGATTAGGAAAATTTTCCTATTTTCTAAAAAAAAGTATAGTATGCCAGGAAAATTGAAATCATATCCCCAAAAAAGAATAGCCCCATAAATATTATTTTTATTTATTTTTCTTTTCGTTTTAAAAAAAGAAGAGTGTGCAGTGTGCAGGGTATCTTTAACTCCTACTACTTGCATAGTTTAGTGTGCCCCTGTCTTTCTTACTCACTGTACACATTTGTTTACAAATTTTTTCTAATAATATAGATAGATATACCTGTTTTCTCGAGACTAAACTACTGAAGAAGGAGTTTGGGATATCCTCCTCCAACAGTTATAATATATTCATATATACATATATGAACATACATAATATATTGGGGACTTTTAGCTTGATAAACAAACTGAGTTCTTAGGTCCAAAAATCAATCTTAATTCTTAGTTATTATTAACGTTTCTTCTATTAACGAGCAGGCAAGCGGAGAATCGCAATAAACTATACACATATTATTTTAATTTACAATACTAAAAATAAAAAGGGGAAAAAAAGGTAATTGTAGAAATTCCCTACCTATGGATATTTGGAATTTACAATCTATCAACTATTACATCTATAATAAATGAGATAGGCAGGTACATCTTTGACTTATTTCAGCTCCAATGATTGTTAAATATGAAATACATACTTCTTTAATTTTCTTCAACCAAGACCGCAGTTGTTTGTTTTTGATGTAGAGTTACGTCATACGTCATGGATATGTAAGACAAAGAATAAGGTGGGGGAGTAATTTGAAACATGTTGCACTGAGTTTGAAGGTCGTGGTTGAAGCGAAGAAGTGACGTCACTAGGTCGAGCCCCATTAGAGCGAGGCCTGGATCCCAGAGAAGTGAGCCCACCTACTCCTACGTTCCATTACTTGACTTGTTTCTTAAGGAATCTTTAACTCATTGCCTGGCTCGTCCCTCTGGACCTCAACCAGCCACCAGCCAACCCACTTTACTCTCCTGTGCCCCTAACATCACTCGTTCTTCAATAACCTTGGCAAGTTAAGATGTTTAACTTTAAACACTCGTGAAAGAACACGGTTCATCTTAACTGGTCTTTAAGAAAGCAAAATCTTCAAATATTGATTAATTCAGGTTCAAATACTATAATTTCAAACAAATTTTCAAATTAACAACGCATTCTCGTCAAATTAAAATAACACACCAAACGCAACATAGATATTATTATAAAGGGAGACCCAAAAGCCATATCGCATTTGCTTAGTTAGGGTTTCGAGGTCATTCTAGAAACCATGCTTTCGGTAGTTCGTTTGTCCGTCCGTCGAATCTTGGAGTATATCTCCCGACCTAGAGTAGCTAAAGATTTGAAATTTGGTACATAAGTTAAACTTTTTTGGCCAGAAACCGGAAAAATATTTCGAACTTAAAATTTCTCTGATCAGCGACGAAATACGAACTTATTGCAAAATTTTATATTTTTTGAGTGGTTTACCATTTCAAAAATATAGAAATTTATTTATTACGTTTACAATACGGCGGCTACTTTACCCCCAAATTACTAAAACAAAACGCAAAATATGCAAGCTAGAGCTCTCAACGTAAATGCTATTCAAAATGGCGGCAATTCATAACTGACCAAATTGTGTAAATATAAAACAAGTTATAAAAATCACAGGGAAGTACTTAGTCCAAGTACTTTTTAGGGTTTTGTAGATGAGTAAGCATACCCATTATGTAAATTATGATTTCTTGTCTTCGATCTCAAGAGTCCCGGGTTCGATCCCCCGGGGGGTCACAATGTTTTTTATCAGTAATAAACCAATAAGGAATGCAAAATTTAAAAAAGTGTATATATATTTGTGTCCAACACTTCAGCAGCTTTAATTTGATACCCAACTCAAAATTTTTAAAAAATAAAATTTTGGGCGCACTCCAAATTTTCACGCACAAAATTAGTAATTTTTAAAACCTGGGAATGAACACTCGGAAATATCATCGCCCCACTATAA